>JAADVK010000415.1:0-26631 GCA_023334975.1 Globisporangium sylvaticum
ATAGCTGTTGTGTTTTGTTTGTTCCTACTTCTTCCTCTTTGTTTCTCTCCAGTGGCCGTCCTTGGGTAGGACATGGGGCGTTGGACACAGGCACCTGTCTTTGTGTTGAACACAGACACGTGCCCTGGTGTTGGCGCAACCGCGTGTGTCTATGCGACACTGGAGTCTTTAGATTTGTAAACTATAATAAATGAATCTTCAACTTGAGACACGTGCCAAGCACATTGTCACGTGCCAAGTGTTTACGCTACTTGATTACTATACATTCAGGAATGACGGTAATAATGTGGGAAAGCGGACAAGATGACAAAACCATTCACATGAGTGAAGGTCAGTCCTTACATTTTTGATACCAAGTTGTGGCTGTTGCTGGAGTTACGGATGAGATGACCCACTAACACTCAATAGCCTTCAGTGGAGAACAGAGCACGTGATCAAGGAAAGCGTTAAAAATATTGGCGCCACCATGAAAATGAAACTGTTGTTTTGGTGGCAAACGCTGGTACCTGATACTTCATGCATCGAATCAGTTCGCATATAGTCACTGCGAAAAGCCCACAAACCGCCCATGACAACGGAACCTGTCGGATCGCCAGTTTTGTATAAATTGGCAAATTAATGGCAACATCTTATAGAGGATTTTATTCTTTAAAGGGCTTTTCAAAAACACTTCGTGAAGGCGTTTTCGATACGTTTATATAGCAGCAGAACATCACGAAGAATTGCTTTTTTCTTTTTTTTTAAAGTTAGTTAATATGGGAGTATCATTGACAACAATCGAATCGAATATATTGTTATGAGGTACCCACAGAAAAACGACATATTCCGGACACCTTAACATGCAAAAACCATAGTCGAGTTTTGCGCAAATATTTCCATTATAAATGTATGCTTTTTTCACGCTGCTTTTTCTGATCCCGCTTCTGATACTTCATTTCACATTTCACGTGTGGCTCCGCTTATACCGCTTTAGTGTGTGACGAATGCTGGCAACAATTTGAAAGTCTCTTATAACAAAGTAAAAACTGAAGTGTTTTGGTGCGAATCCTCTTGATACTTAACTAACTGATACTCAGCTCGAGGAAAAGTATCAATCAACTGTTTGTCATCAGATACCAGTGTTGTTGATATTGATACCATTGGCACCACCGTTTCTTTTGGTATCAGCAGCGTTGGTGTCGGGTGCCAAAATGAGCTGTGCTGCTGAACTTGTTGAGCTTGTACTTGTGCTTGGACGTGTGGCGGACGCGTTGAACGCCTGGCTCGCCGCGTCGACGCTCGCAGAGGAGATCCAGCACGCAAAGTCGCGCGCGAGGCTCTGGTCGAGCCCCAGTTCTTTCTTGGACAGCGCCTTAGTGAAAGTTGAGCTTCCCTTTTCAAACTGTTCACACATAAAGCAAACATGAGCAAGGTGTTGGAACTGACAACCGGTGTACAAAAGCAAGCGACGAGTGTGCACGAGCAAAGGCATGTGCTACTTATGTGTGGATATTGTGCTTTCATAACGGCGCAGGTATGGAGTTCGCACCGCAACGACGCGACCAACCGATTTCTCTCCTGCCTGGCTCACAAGATGGTCTGACAGTCGGGGAACAAACAGAGAAAGCCAGCAATCGCAAGGTCGCAGAGAACGGAGAACATCCAGCGACTACTCGGTCGCAATTTGCACCATATATGGTGCCACAACGCAACGCAGATACGTTTGGGTCGCACCGCAGATAAATCTGGAGTTATAAAATGAAAAATTGGAAGCGGAGATAGCTGCAGAGCTCTTTCGGGAGCAAGTCGCGAAAATCCAAATGTACGCACAGATATCCTAAAACATGACAGTGCCAAGCGCGCGCCAAGACAGTCACAGACTGTCTTGTAAACTGTTGCTGGCATTCGTATCGGGATCGGCATAACAATAATGATCATCAACTGCTGGATGAGTTTTCAGCCACGATTGCATTTCAGAACTGCCAGTTGGGATCATCAAATGGATGCGTTTTTGGTGAGCCAAAATGGCTTCAGAACTTGTCCACCAAAAAGAGCCGCTCCCTCGACGCAGTGACATGTCAGTGCGATCAGCCCTAATCGCTTTCTCACCCACTCGTCAATTTTTGACTGGTTTCCGAAAGAGGGTGCGTTTTCTCTCAGAAATTGACAAAAAGTTCCCACTCCTTTCAACAAAGTCAAGTGTGATTGGAGGAAATGATCCATTTGCCAGCTTCACATTGGAAGATAGATCTCGGTTGCGCAAAGAAGGTCAAGGTAAACTGAGTTTCGATCAACCCACGAGTTGTCCAAAGCAGCCAGTTTGGCTCCTTTTTGCACAAACAATGGCGAAAGTGGATAGGGTAGCCTCAAAATATCGCTTCCGATTCGCTGAAAATGCTCTTGTACGAGTCAAACAGGGGTAGGGAAAGCTCCTTTTGGCAATCCAAAGCGCAAAATCCGAGCCAAACTGCCAAACACAACCAACGCCTGTGCAGCCAGAAGCCAGCACACCACAAAAAAAAGGAACAACAACAATCTGGCAACCCAGATGGCTCGTCTGTTTTTCAAGCAGCAAACTCTCTTTCACAATCAATCCGACTGGTCACAAAATCTAGGCAGTTTCCGAGCCCTACCCGCGCTCCGGCTGCGCCTGTTCATTTGCTTTCACTATGGTGCGTGCAGAGTGACGGCCCCTCAGTCGCGACTCGCCGTCGTCGTGTGCCCAACAAAGCCCGTGCTTTCCCTTTCCTTTCCTCGGCTTCTCTTCCCCATTTTCATTGTACGAGGGTTTCCGCTCGCCCGTTAAAACAGGAAAGCAGCCGCCTGCTCACCTGCTCACCTGCTCACCTGCGCGCACCCATACCACCCGCATCCATTGACCGGACAAGACACGAGAAATCAGGACGAGACAGGAAGGAGGGCCTTGATGAAAAAGAAAGCCGCCGCGTACCAGCACAGCAGCAGTCTGCACGACAAGAGCCCGATCGACCACCCGGAGAACAACCTCATGAGCAGCGAGAACACGGACTTCGAGCGCGTGCAGAACGACGGCTTCGTCAAGATCGGCGGCCCGCTCACCGAGGCCTCGGACCCGCGCGCGATCAAAGGACGGAACTCGGGCTCGCCCGGCACGGGCAACCGCCTCTTCTACCTGCGCGTCATCGACTCGCGCAAGTGGCACTACTCGGAGACCTTCGCGCTCTTCCTCGACTTCTTTGTGCAGGTGCTCGCGGTCTCGTTCGCGCCGAAAGAAGATTTTAGCGATGAGATCGCGTCCAAGAGCTCGCGCATGTTCTCCTCGGGACTGATGCTCTGCTACTTCATCGACATGGCCATCCGTCTCCTCGGCATGCGCCTCGCGCTCTTCCGCTCGCACTCGAACATTGCGGACCTCCTGTGTCTGCTCGGCATGGTCGGCGCGCTCGGCTGCCGATGGGTCATGCCGGAGCACGAGTACTACCTGTGTCTCGGCTACCTGACCCTCGTCGCGCTGCGTCTGATCCTGAAGCCGCGTGCGCGTACTTTTTCCAAGAAACTGCACAAGTTCCGCGCGAACGGCGACCACATCCGCGTGTCGATCGAGTCTCTCCGCGCGTCGCTGGCGCGTATTCCGGGCATCTCGGCGCTCGCGATCGAGATGATGGAGACCGACCTCGTGATTATCTGCGGTCGTGACGAAGGCGACATGACGAGAGACGAGCTCATGAACTTTCTCGAACGAGCGCTGCACTACCGACCGCACAACCTGTCAGCCACGGAGTTCCTGTCGCACTTGCGAGACATCGATGCCTCGTCCTCACAGATGGCGTACGGCTCGTTCGACGTGGTGCGCAGCACGTTGTGGCACTGGTCGAACCAAAGCGCGGATCTCGTGTTCTGCATGTTGGTCGTGTGCATGAACGCTGCGATCAGCCCAAGTATGGCGTGGTTCCTGTCCAAGTTGTCGGATGCGTTCGAGACCGTCGACTCGGGTCCGTTGGATGAGAAGTCGCTCAAGATCGGTATCGTGGGTATCCTGGGCTTGTGTGTGCCGTTCGTGATTGGTAACTATGCTGTCGGCTACTTCCAGTCGAAGATGATTTCCAAGGCGACTGAGCTGATGCAGTCCAAGCTGCTCGCAATTATCCTCAACCAGGGAACCAACTTTTTTGCGGAACGATCGGAAGGTGATTTGAACAACCTGTTCTCCAGTGATATCGCTCGCGTCAACGGTCTCTGGCAGGCTGTTTTCTGGAACTTGCTGAATCCGCTGGTGTCGGTCGTGTTCGGTTTCGGCTATGCGATGTACATGGAGCCGAGCATTGGTATCATGGGGTTCGCGTTTGCCGCTGTTTTCCTGTCTAGTGGACCGCAAGGTTTCGCTGCCCAGCGCTCGAAAGAGTTCGGTTCGAAGAATGCGTACGTGGCTGCTGAGTTCCAGAATGCTGTGGCGTGCCAGAAAGTTGTTCGTGCGTACGCGATTCAAGAGCCTCTGCTCGGGCGTTTCGCCAAGACGTGCAGCACGCTGCGTAAGAACCAGTTCTCGAAGGATTTCTGGTCGAGTGTGGTGCAGATTTACATCGAGTCTGCGATGTACATCTTCACTGCGATCATGACTGCGTCCCTGTCGATGAAGGTGTGGCGCGGAGAAATTTCGTCGGGCGACTTCTTCGGGTTCATCACCCTCTTGGGTCGTGTGTCGAACCCTGTGACTGTGCTCGGTGGCTTCATGCGTGTCGCTATTGGTAACGCCAGTAGTTTGCAGCGTATTGACGACATCATTTTGGGTCTTGGCGCTGCCGGTGGCGACGATGAAGGAGACAAGGATTTGCCGTCGCTGCCAAAGATGGAGACTGATCTTCGCGTGGAGAAACTGGTGTTCAAGTACGACAAGACCTCGGAGAAATACATTCTGAACGAGCTCACCGCCACTATTCCGCGTGGCGCCTACACCTGTGTGGTTGGTCCATCTGGATGTGGTAAGAGTACTCTCTTGGCGTGTCTGATGCAATTCCAGGAAGCTGACGGTGGCTGCATTCGCTTGGACGGACACGACATCTTCAACTTCTCGAAGAAGTCGTTCATGGACCAGACTGCCGTTGTGTTCCAAGATGGTGGTATCCTGAATGGCACCATTTACGACAACATCCGCTACGGCAACGGACAGGCATCGAACGCTGACTGTGAAGAAGCCGCGCGCTTGGCCGAGTGCCACTTCATTCCGGACTTGAAGGATGGTTTCGAGACGATCGTTGGACAGCACGCGACGGTCAGCCTCAGTGGTGGTCAAGCCCAGCGTATCTGTTTGGCGCGTGCGTTGTGCCGAAAGCCAAGTTTGATGCTGCTTGATGAAGCAACGAGTGCGCTGGATCCTGAGACTGAAGCGTCCATCGTCGCCACTCTCGAGCGTCTGTCGAGCAAGATGAACATGACCATTATCTCCGTCACGCATCGCCTGTCGACGTCGTTGAACGCCGATATGATTTTGGTTCTGCAGGCTGGACGCGTCGCCGAACAAGGTCGCTACGATGACTTGGTTCGCAAGGGTGGTTTGTTCTACGAGATGGTCCACAAGACTGACAACAGCGAAGAAGATGAAGAAGAGCAGAAGAAGAAGCCAGCTGGCCCTCGCCACCAATCTGTGGACACGATCGGTCCGATCGCTGAAGACTCTCTGGTGAGCAAGCAAGACAGTGCGTTGGCGCTGCAGCAGTTCACGAAGACGTTGAGCTCTCGAGTGGTTCACGATGTGTCCGAGGTCACCCGACCAGGAAACAACCCGTCTTGGTACCGCTACGGAAACCGTCTGTCGAACCGCATGCGCAAGACGAGTCAAGGCGAGGAAGCGTATGGTCGTCGTTCGCAGAACAATAGTGTAGACCCTGGATGGTTCCCTCCAGCGAGCGAGACGCAAGCTCGCGGCCATGCCGCCTCGGGTGCGAGCGAAGACGAGCGCAGCAAGTACTTTGTGCTGTAGATTGAGGAGACGGAACTTCTCGGAACACAAGCCTGCTCAAGATACCGTAAATTGCATCAGCCTTGGCGTCGAATATGTGTATGTTTATACTGGATGATGGGGGGAAAGGAGTCTCTGCGTGCGCTTTATTGCCTGCTCCTCTGAGCTCATCCATCGTCCTCTGCTGTTTCACTTCCTATAGAGCTAGCTAGCTTCCATGCATCAATACGTTGCAGGCGAGAGAACACCCACATCTAACCCGCCAGTCCCGCGTCCAAGCGCACTCGAAATCAAATAATAAACATCTCTTTTGTTCCTCAACCAGTGTACGCATGCACATCCATTCCTCACAACGCGATCGGCTACAGCACTCGCCTCTGCCTCGTCCAGGTACAAACGCATGCATGCATCATCTCTCTCTCTCTCTCTCTCTCTCTCTCCACCGATCAAACCTGCATCACCAGCATTGCATTCAACATTCTCTATTTTATCGGACCTGCTCAATATTTTGACACTCGCTCGCTCATACTCATATAAACACAGACAGACACACTAGAAGCCCAGCGTCGCGCGGCCGTAGAACTGCTCGTCTTCCTCGGGGAAAGAGTCCACTGCTTGTCGCGAACCACCACCGCCTCGGCCCCCACTTGCGTGTCCGTTGCGCTTCTCGGCAGCTTCCGTCTTTTTCAGCAGCGCGTCCAGCTGGTTGTTGGTGACCAGGTACGAGTTCGCCGCGCGCAGTGTCTTGATCCACTTCTCCAGCTCCTGCGTGGACTTTGTGAAGAAATGCGACTGCTGCGTGTTCGTACTGAGCACGAACTCCCGTCCACGCTTCGTGTCTTCGCACACGATCTCCAGCGTCTTGTCCGACAAGTCGATCTCGCCACGCACCACCGGGTCGCCACGGCGCTTGTAGTACTTGAGGAAACCGTCGGGCGTGATCTCGCACCAGCGCTCGCGTGCGCCACGCATGGTCTTCATGTTGCTGATCAGACCACGCTCACTCCACTCGGTCGGACCCTTGTCCAGGAACCCAACAAGCGTGGGCATCTTGTCCGCCTTCTTGGATCGCGATTGCTGTGGTTGCTGGCTTGAGCTGCTGCTGGAAGTGGTTGGAGCTGGACTCGTAGAATTCTTTCTCGTTCGAGACGACGAGGAGGACGACGATGATCCCCCTCCTCCTGCCTGTTGTGCAGAAATGGATGACGAAGATGAAGACACTTGCTTGCTACCAGACGAACCTTCTCGCCCCGACGAAGATGAGGAAGAGCCTTCCGTCTTCAGCTTGTGCAGCGCATCCTGCGCGTGTTTGAGCTCCTCCTTGATCGCATGGCGCCTTCGCTGGCATTCCTTTGCCAGACCCTGGTCGCCCACCTGGGCTGCCTTGGACATCGTCTCCACGACAGACCGCTGCTGCTTGCGCAGCTCGAGGATTTTCGCCTCTAAGCGCGTGATCTCAGGGGACACAGAGCTATTGGTACCACTGCCAGAGCTCGACAAGCTCTTGTTCGAGGAAGAGGACTCTTTCTCATCTGTCTTCGATCTGGATGAGGAAGAAGAAGACGATGAGGAAGAGGACGACAGGTTCGCAAAGTGCTTGTTGAGCTGCTCCATCTCACGCTGCACTTTCGCCGCCTTGCGCTGCTCCTTGCTGAGCTCCTCTTCCATGAAGCGCATCTGCTTCTTGAACGCGACCAGTTGTTCACGAGGCGGCGCAGTGAGATCGATGCCGAAAAACTCGTCGTCGCCGCCTTTCTCCTCGTCCTCTTCCGATACTTTGCTGTCGAGTTTCGCCAACGAGCTCTCGAGTTCGTCCAGCGCCGTCTGCAGCGTCACTCGTTCTTTCCGCAGCCGCTTGTTTCCTGCACTCATCTTCGCGATATCCTCCGTGAGCTCCGCATTCCGCTTCGCGAGCTGGTTCGCCTTGACCAGCTCCGGGTTCTCCATCGCGTGGATCTCCTGGAGCTTCAGATGCTTCATCATGGTCTCGTATTTCTGCTTCTCGCTCACCAGCCGGTCGTTCTCCTTCCGCAGATCCACGCGCCGCTCATTCAGCACGTCGAACTCGCCCGAGACCGCGTCCCACTTCTTCTTCATCACGTTCATCGACCGCAGCAGCTTCTTGGTCTCGATCGTCCACAGCTCCGTGTGCAGCTCGCTCGTCACCTGCACGCGCGTGTATTCCGTTTTCTGCTGCAAATACGCCGACGACTGCCCCGATTCTTTCGACTCCTGCTCTGTGAGCATCGCCAGCTGCGGATTGTCCTCCACTGTGCCCTTCTCCACATCCGCAAAGTGGATCTTGAGCGGTCGAGACGCCTTCTTGAGCTTGTCGACCACTTCTTTATACGTTAACCCGGCGAGCCCGAGGTCCTCGATGCCTGTCACTCGCATGCCGATCGTTAAGCGTCTATAGAAAAAAACACAGTTAATCACCCATTCGTTAATCAAAACAAAAATGCGCCATACAAAATCTGAACAGAATCACAGAACCACCACTATGTGCAAACTTACTTGTGGGGCTTGACACTCCAGTTGTACAGCTCGGCGGGACCCGCCTTGCCGTTGATCTTGGGCAGATCGTCCACTTCAGCCTGGAACTGCGGGTACGTCGTGGTGTCCAGCTGCTTGACCTCGCGGAGACTCACGCCGAGCCGGCCCTCGCCAAACTCGATCTCCACCTCCGTCACCCAGTTGTACGTCGTTGGCAGCACGACGGCGGCTGCATGGCATGGATCAGAATGATAATAACAGATTAGTTGCTACTTGTCAGTACAGACCCTTTAATGCATCCAGGGGTCACGCTCAATCCAAACAATACGAGTCGGCATCATAGTACGCACGCTCATTGTTGCTCTTGGCGTTGGCACTGGCGGCTGGAGCGGCGGCGGCAGCAGCGACAGTGGTCCCTTTCGGTGTGGATTTGGTCACGGGCGGCGTCCACTGCGTCTTGCCGGCGGGGGAGATGTAGTAGTAGCGGCCCTTCTGCGTCTTGCTCTCCTTGCGCGTCCAGCCGGGCGGGAGGCTGTCGCCGGAGTCCTCGGACGCACCAGAGGCGGAGCCCCCGGACGCGGCGACGGCGGCAGTGGCGGCCGCGTTGAGCGACGCCGAGCTGTTATGCCTGCTCACACACGCATTTGGCAGTCAGCATATAAAGCACACATACACATACATACACCCACACCCACAAGCGCATGTACAGATATTAACCATCACACGTACGCACCGCCACATAACGACGCTCTTTTCTTTCTTGATGTCCTTGAGGCGCTGAATGGTGGCTGATGGATTGGAAAGCGCTCGCAACTGCTTCCGCCTCGCGCGGATCTCGCTTTTACACACAGGGGGGAAGAGGGGGGGGAGAGGAGAGGAGGGGGAATGTCGAGGGAGGGAGGATCACTCGACTGAGCCAACGCGCATAGACGTCTTGCGTGTATCACTCTCTCTCTCTTCACGCACGCGTCGATGGACAGACAGACA
Source organism: Globisporangium sylvaticum (assembly GCA_023334975.1). Classification (NCBI taxonomy): domain Eukaryota; phylum Oomycota; class Peronosporomycetes; order Pythiales; family Pythiaceae; genus Globisporangium; species Globisporangium sylvaticum. The sequence continues at coordinate 9,395 of JAADVK010000415.1, forward strand.
CGACCTGTTCGTCGCTGCTGATAATAAAAGCAGCTTTCCCCAACACAATTGTGGTCAAATGAACTCTTGCGAGCTGCTCTGACTTTCCCCCAAAATGCCGTTGCCCTCTCCCCTTCTCTGTTGAGCTCTTTGAAGAGGCCCTCTTGAAAGTGGTGATGCATTGTATCAGTTTAAAGAGGGGTGTATTCTCAGTGAGAGGCCCTCTTGAAAATGATGAGGTGTCATGCATCGACTTCAAGAGGGGTATATGCGAAGATAGACGAGGTGGCTACAGTACTATATACATACCTTGTTTATTGCAGCTTTTCAGTATAAATCCGCCGATTAAGATAAAGGCGCAATGACAAAAGCGCACAGGTTACTATGAATTTGCCTTTTAAAAGCGCTCAGCAACAGTGGAGATGTGGCTGGAGGCAACCTGTTGACCAACACCGCGAATGACACGAGTTCGGGGCAAACGTGGCAAATGCGGTAGCTCTGGTGAGCTCTCGGGTGATCCTCATGCAAGGTACTTCAAGTAGGCGTGAATTGCTCGCACATACCCCAAATATGAACACCGAAAATCCGAGACCAAAACTCCAAACGAACGCAAGCAAGCGCGCAAAACCAATTGAAAGAATTTAATTCCGGTAGGCGTGAACCGTTCATCTTGGTGGGAGACAAATCATTCAAGTCTCCTGAGCGAGCACGCACGAGCGGGCAAATGCTGTAAACAAACATCACCGCTGCTCCAGTATCATCCACACGCAGCGGTCCAGCTGCAGCCAACTCGCTTTTACGTACCTCGAGCAATGCACACTCCTCAATCTTCAATCTCCGCTCAGTATCGTCTGGGATCTTGACTGTAAGCTCGGTGCACATTGTTGGCGGTGGGACTCACGGAGCGACGATTCGCTGCGGGCTCGACCGAGCGAAATGTGCTTCGCGAGCGGGGATCTTGTGACACAGGAGCCTCTGGCTGACGAAACACACTGCGGGAGCGCGGGTCGCGTGGACGCGGCTTCTCAAGTTGCTCAGAATCGCCTCCATACACGCTGCGAGAGCGCTTCTTGTAACGATCCACGTCCGACTCGAGTCGACTCTCTGACGGTTGGACATAGCTGTACGACTGCTGATGTGGAACACTCTCTCGGTACATGCTCTCGCTTCGCATCGACGCAATCTCCGAGTACGATCGAGACGGAGTCTTGGGTGGCTCAACTGCGCGAGGCTCTTGAGCTTCACCATACGACATGTAGGAGTGAGACGGAGTCTTTGGCGGCTCCATTCCACGCGAGTCACTGCTATGGTTGCTTCTGTTGTAACTGAAAGTGTGCTCCTCACGGAACGAGCTCTTGCTTCGCATGGACGATCGATCTGCATACGATCGCGGGGTGGTTGCATTGGCAATCTCTCCAATGGTTTTGCTGCCCGTGTCTTGACGCGCCTCTTTGGCATACTGCACGATTCTGTGCACCATGTACGCGCTGCGCTCGTGCGTGACAGACGCCGAATACTTCTTGTGGGTATTCGTGTACGAGTCATTTTCGATGTCGACGCGGAGAAACCAGCATTGCTGGAAGACATGCCCAAACTTGAGGCAGTAGTAGCACGTATTGCGCTTCTCGTCTCGATTGTTTTTGTAGTCGCGTCGGTCGTCGCGATCATTCTCCCGTCGATCCTCTCGCTTGAACTCTCGGAGTTCCTCTCGCTTTTTCGCATATCCTTTATCCTCCACTCGCTTGGCGCTTTCGTGCTTGTCAACTCGTTTGTCGTCGCGCTTATCATCGCGTTTGTCATGGTGAGAGCTGTAGCTCTGCTTGTCACTTCGCTTTTCGTCCACTTTCGCCTTCGCTTTGCTGTCGCTCTTGTCTTCGCGTTTGTCCTCCGCTCGTGGGGATGCCTTTGGCTTCTCTTGAACGACCGTAGCCGATTGTTTGTTTACCGATGATGTCGATGACGGTGGCTTTGAGGACGACAGAGCAGGCACTGCTGAACCTTCCTTTGCTGCCGCGGTTGTATCGACTGGCAGTGAGCTTTTCGTTGGTGCGTGCGAGCTCGGTTTTGGTGATGTTTCGTCCTCAATCATCGGAGTCTTCTGCGCAATTGTGAGCTCTCTCTCTTTGAGCACAAGCTGACTATTGAACTCAAAAGTCACTTTCTCGACCAGTTGGACGTATGGAATGTACGGCTTGAATGCTTTCCAGACACTGAGTAGCGACGCCCACGATGCTGGTAGCGCATTCGCCAGCACCATTGATCGGAACGGATCGGTGAGCTGAATACCCGCGATCTGGGCGTATTGTTCCATCATTAGCTCCAGCCTGGCAATAAAATCCTGGACACTTTCTTCCTTCTTTTCGCCGAGTTTCATCGCGTGCAACAGTCGGTGCACCGTGTAAAAGTCACTCACGTTTCGATTCCCATACATACCGCAGAGCGTGACCCAGCTGTCGTAAATGTTCTTGCCCAGGATGGCCCGCTCGACCTCCGGATGCAGGTAACGCTGCAGAATGCTCATGGCTTCTGCGCGTTCCGAGATCACTTCAAGGCGAGAGAGTCTTCCCGGCCTCATGCTTGGCGCGCCGCGCATGCGCTTGCGTCCCGTGATGTTACCGTTTCCATCTTGCTTCTGCTGTTGCACAGGCTCGTCCTTGATAAACACACCGTCATTACTGCCAGTCGCAGCGCTGCTGTTGCTGCTGTTGTGGTTGTTCCCACCCGCGTGGTCCTGCTCGTCGTCGCGAGAATCTTCGTCGACCACCATCGCGCACTTTGGCGGGATCTCCTCGTTGTTGTACAGGAAGCTCTGGCTGCCATCGTAGTCCTTGACGAAGATGTAGCCGAGCAGGTGGAAGCGCAGCAGCTCGTTCTCCAGCCGCGCGCGCCACAGGTTGAAGTCCGTCGAGCCGTCGAACACGATGTAGCGGCGCGTGTTGCCTCCGCCGGCGCTGTTGGCGCTCGCGGCCATCCCCGACGTCATGCCGATCTCCCTCACGTTGCTGTTGCTGTTGCGGTTGTGGAGGCTGTGCTCCATTTCCGATTCTGGTCACAACCACAAACGCGCGCTCTTTCTGGGACAACCAGCAGCAGCCACCTGTCGTTTCAACCTCCTCTCTCAGGGCAATTGTTCCAGGGCATAATGACAGACCAGTAAATACGCACTCTGATTGGTGCAAATAAACTTCATGTGCGTGTTTAATTGGCGGAAAAGGAATGCAATGCGCGTCGTTGATTGGTGGAAACCAAAGGAAACCTTGGATTTGTTTTGGATGCGCGTGAGGGTTTTCCGTTTTTGCTGGTCACTGGTTTCCGCGCGCTGCCATTTCCATTCAAGACCAGCAAGAAAGAGCAACAAGCAGCATGCTCAACACCCAGGTGCGCGCGCGCTCTTTCTCAATCGGCGCACTCTGCTTATGCCAGTTGATACTTATTATATAAGTGTGCGTGTGTGTGTGTATCCTATGAATGTACACGTCAGAGCCAGGAGCCCGCGGTTGCGCAGCTGGAGCACGAGCTGCGCCTGCACTACCTCGACAGCGCGGTCGAGCGCGCGAGCCTCGCGATCTTGAAGGCTGTCGGCGTCACCGTCACGTGCGCCGCTGATGCCGTCGTGTCTGCTGAAGAGAGAGCCTTGGCGGCTGACGTCACCGCGGACGCTGGGCTGAAGGCGGAGCACTGGAACCCTTCTGGTGCGATCGCGTACAAGGTGACGTGCGGTCGCGTGTACTTGGACGTGCGCGACGAAGGCGACAGCTGGATCCGCATTCTCCTTTCGCAAGGCGTCGAAGTGACGGTCTCTGGCAATGTGATGCGCCGCTTTGTGGCGGACGTCACGTTCAAAGCGTCCCTCGGTGTGATTGAGACCCTGGTGGAGACCCGCGCGCTTGTGCCTCGCTTTACGAAGGCATCGGATGCGGTGGAGATCGTCAAGTACCACAACTACCGCGAGCTGATCTGCCAGCTCTGCCGTCAGTTCTACGAAGCCGGCTGGGTGACTGGCACGGGCGGCAGCATCAGTATTCGATACGGCAACCGCATCTACATGACCCCATCGGGAGTGCAGAAAGAGCGCATTCAGCCGGACGAGTTGTACCTGCTTGACATTGATGGCACCATCCTGGACGCGCCGCAGCAGAAGCCGGGCCAAAAGTACCCGAAGCTGTCCGACTGCTCGCCGCTGTTCTTGCACTCGTACCGCATCCGTAACGCCGGCGCGGTCATCCACAGCCACGGCATGACGTGCAATATCATCACTGCGCTTTGTGACGGCAAGAACGAGTTCCGCATCACCCACCAAGAGATGATCAAGGGTCTCGCTGGTCACGGATACCACGACGATCTCGTGATCCCTATCATTGAGAACACCGCCAAGGAGTCGGATCTTGCCGACTCGCTCGCGGTGGCGATCAAGAACTATCCGAAGGCGTCTGCTGTCCTCGTCCGCCGTCACGGTATCTACGTATGGGGGGATTCGTGGGAAGCTGCGAAGCGTCACAGCGAATGCCTCCACTACCTCTTTGAAGCTGCGATCGATATGCACAAGCTTCAAATCGACTTCACGGTGGCTCCGAAGCGCGCGATTGATGGCGAGACTGCTGGTCAACAGAGAAAGCGTGCTCGCGCTGAATCGTCGGACGCGCCGAAGAGCATCGCTGAACAACACAAGTACGTGCTTTTGGACATTGAGGGAACCACGACCCCAATCACTTTCGTGCACGACGTGCTCTTTCCGTTTGCGAAGAACAACGTTGAGAGCTTCTTGAAGGACACTTGGACATCTGAGACGACCCAAGCCAACGTCGCTGCGCTGCGTGAGCAGGCTGTTCAGGATGTCGCCGATGGAGTTCTTTCTCCGTCAATTTTGGCTGACGGTGCAGCTGACCACGAGCAGGTTGTTCGCTCCATTGTTGAGTACGTTCACTGGAACATCAAAGCGGATCGCAAAATCGGTGCGCTCAAGCAACTTCAAGGTCATATTTGGGACCTTGGTTACAAGAGCGGTGAGCTGAAGGCGCAAGTGTATGAGGATGTGCCAGAATTCCTCCAGCGCATGGAAGACAAACGTGTCAGAGTCGGTATCTACTCTTCTGGCTCTCGCCAAGCGCAGAAATCGCTGTTCCAGTACTCCGACAAGGGCGATCTTCGCAAGTACCTGGGTGTGTACTTCGATACGAAAGTCGGACACAAGCGTGAGACGCGTAGCTATGAAGAAATGCTGCAAAGCCTGGGTGTGGACAGCGGCAAGGACATTCTTTTCGTGACTGACATCATCGAAGAAGCTGAAGCCGCCACACGAGCTGGGGTTGATGCTGTGCTCTCGGTTCGTCCAGGGAACACACCATTGCCGGCCTCGCACCCATACCGCACCATTCGCTCGTTTGCTGAACTTTAAGATGAAGCCCACACGATGATGCTGAAGCGCAAGACAAGAGACGTATGAATGTAACGAGCATGATGTTTGGTACCCTCTGTTGATCTTACTTGGCCCCTCACTTACTTCTATCCATGGCTAGGTTGGGACCACCTTACTGCTGCTGTGAGAAGAATTGAGTCTCGGAAGACTTCTTGGCAGCAGATTTAGTGGCGGCTCCAGGACTGGTTCGTTCGCCGCTTTTGCCACCAGCACGCTAACTGTACCATCGTGCCGCTTGGTTGGCAACAAGTCGGCATCGAGCTTATTTTCAAGTGATGCCCCAGTTGAGGCGCTTGAAGGCTTATCATTCTGCGTCGCAGAGTGATCAAGTGTGCTCGATTCTCTTTCAGCATCGCTTGGTTGCTCACTATCAGAGCTGTGAGCTTCCTCGGTTCTGTGATGGCGATGCTTCCTCTTGTGGTGGTGGTGATGATGCTTTCGACGACGATGCGGTGAAGTATCTGCTTCGAGTTGATCGTCCGACTGGTACGTATTCTTTGGCTGTTCGTGATCTCGATCAACTCTTGGCGAAGATATCTTCTCGTCATTTGATGCTGACAGTACGTCTTCTTCAGCGACTGCACCTGCATCTTTTCTTGGTGATGAGGCGTCTTGGTTGGTGTTGAGGTGCGTTTCGTTTCGGGCGATTTGGTCGAGATCCCCACCTACGCCATTTTGATCCAGTACGCCTAACGTGTTGTCGTCGCTGTGAGTAGTGTGTTCGTTTTTTGCATGGAAGCTGCCCGAGCTGTCAGATACTGCAGGATCTGAATCGCCAAGTGTCAGCCCCGGCGTACTTGTGAGGAGCTGCGAGCCGCCATCTTCTTGATCGACGTGCTGCAGTCCGGGGTTTGACGCCGCGCGCATGACACGAAAGATTCGCCCCGCTTGGATCAGCGTGTGGTAGCCGGCCGCAGAGAAGTAGGCGACGAGCGAGCCATCCAGGATCCCGATTTCGAACGCACCATTCGCGGACAAGAGATAGTATTGTCGGAAGGCAAGGAACTTGGCAACCGCTTCCGCTGTGAAGATCGCAAGGAAGATGATCTCGATCACCTTGTTGGAGGTGGAGGTGTTGGAGGTCGAGGTTGGGTTGGCCAGGAGCAGCAAAATGTTGAGCATGATCGCGACTGAGATTGCCTGGCCGAAGCGCGGATTCTGGCAGAAATCGTACAATTTGTCCTGAAATTGCAGTCGCGGCCGTGGAATGAGGCGGAGAAGCTGGAGCAAAAGAACGAACTTCTCGAGATCGACCCACGACTTTTGGCTCTCGGTGAGAATCTGAGTACCGTCGTTGCGCTGGAACTGTTCGACGAGAACACCAACAAACAAGCGGATGACGAAGAGCGAGCCGATGTACACGTACAAGACGAAGAAGAGCGCAAACTCGGGTGAGTTGTCCTGGATCGGCTGTGCGCTTTGTCCCGCAATGTCCATCGCTGCGAAGGTTTTGTCGATCCATTTCAACGAGGTCATCTCCAACAGAGTCAGGAAGCCAACACCGATGTGGTCGAACGAAAAACGCGCGTTTGACCACACTCGCGGGACCAAGACCGCACCACTGGGAATTCCTCTTGCTGTCGCTTCTTGTAAACTCAGCGCGCCGTCTGGGTACGCTAGAAAGAAGCCAAAGCACTCTGCTGCTGTCTTGACGCTCGAGTCATTGCAGGAGTAGAATTTACCTGCAAAGAGACTCCGTCCGACTACGCCAAAGATGATGTACACGATCATGCACAGCGCAAACACATCCCCAACTTGAGGGACAGATTGCGCGACAGCAGTCAGGACCGCCTTCATATCTGGGTTGTGGTTCAGGATTCGAAGCGGCCGAAGCACCCGTCCCGCTCGAAACACTCGCTGCACAAGACATGAAGCGAACGTGTAAAATGACAGGTGAGTCGTCTGCTGAAGTTATTGAAGGGTAGGAATATATCTATTATGTTATCATCTATCTGTGCTGACACACGCACCAACTCATCAGGTTTACTTGCCACCAGCAGCCTGCGCGACAAAGTTCTTGGCCAGCTGTTTCACGTGCTCGACGCTGTCGTCATCGCCGTGCTCCTGCTCGTACTGCAGGTACTTCTTGAACAAGAACTTCATCTTCTTGGCGGAGAAGTCCATCGCGATGAGACGCTCAAAGAGCGCGCGCACCAGGTCCGCGTTCGTGCCGAACTTGATCTCCTTGTCCAGGTACACGTTCCACAAATCCACACGCTTCGGGTAGTTGGCGAGGATGCCCTCGAAGATCGTGCGCGCCTTCTCCAGCTCGCCGTTCTCGTACATGAGCTGGCCGTACTTGAGGATCACGGGCAGGTGCTTGTGGGCCTCGAGGCTCTTGAGACTCTTCTGCAGCGTCTCGGCCGCCTTGGCGAACGCTCGCTGGTTCACCTGGTACTGCAGCGCACGCAGCCACGTCTGCTTGCTCTTGCGGAACTTCTTCTGCATCGTCGCGAGCGTCTGCTCCACATCGTCGTCCTCCTGCGCGCGGGCGTACAGGTCCACCAAGTGAAGGTACACACGCTTCTGGTGGTTCACCTTCAGCGCGCTGTTAAACACGCGCAGGAAGCTCGCTTCGTCGCCAAAGTCGTGCTCCAGGTTCATGTAGGCGACCCACACGTTCAGCTTCTCCTTCTCATCGCGGAACGACACCGCCGAGGTGGCGCGGATGGCGACGTCGCGAGCCATGTCCACCTCCGTCAGCGACACGTGGAACGCCATGTACTGGATCCACAAGTACGAGCTCTGTGGCGACACAGCGATGAGACGCTCGTAGTCATCGGCGCTCTGTGGCACTTCGTCGTTGCTGGCGAGCGCCTTCTCGCGGAGCGCGACCCACTCGTCGTTCTGCTTGCTGTGCTTCTTCTTGCTCTGCTTGGACTTCGCATCTTCCTCTTCGTCATCGTCGTCCGACGAGTCCTCGTCGTCAGCGTCCTTCTTCTTCTGGTCCAGCACGTTCGCGAAACCGTCCCACGTGAACTCGACCGCCGCGCTCTTGCTCGCCTCCATGTCTTCGTCATCCGAGGATGTCTCGTCGTCGTCCACTTCCATGGCCTGTGGCTTGGCAGCGACAGCGGCGGCCTTCTTTGGCTTTGGCGCCGCCTTGGTCTTCACCACCTCTTCTTCCTCCTCCGAGTCCTCGGATTCCTCGTCGTCGACTTCCATCTTCTCAGCCACTTCTTCCTCATCGTCGCTGTCTTCGTCTTCATCGTCGTCCTCTTCTTCTTCGGAGCTTGACTCTTCGCCCTCAAAGTACGACGGCTTCAGGCCGAAAGACACGCGCAGGTCCTCGATCTTGAGGATCTTGGCCTTCACGTAGTCGCCCTCGGAGAATACCTGGTCGAGCGCCTGGGTCACCTTCTCGTCCGCGATCTCCGAAATGTGGCACAGACCGCTGATCGTGCTCTTCTCGATCTTCACAAACACGCCGTACGTCTGCACCTTGGTGATCGTGCCCTTGACCGTCATGCCCTCCTTCAGGTCCTTGAACTTGACCACCGCGACGTCGTCCGAGACGACCGACGCCTTCAGACTCAGCTCGATACCGCGGTCCGACTTCTTCGTCACGCGACCAGCGACGAGCTTGCCCGGCTGGAACTCCGCCTGCGGATCCTTGATAAAGTCGTCGCTCAGGTCACGAAGCAGCACGCGCGCGCTGGTCTCGCGGTTCACGCGCACAAAGCAGCCCGTGGTCGTCGTGGACGCGACAATGGCAGTCACGAGATCGCCGACCTTGTAGTCCGCAGTCGCAGCCTTCACGTACGCGGCAGGGTTCGCAAGCGCATCCTCACGGAGCGACAAGTCGATGTTGTTCCCGTTCGAGAGCACGACGCACTTGACGAACGTACCCGCAGCGAACTGCGACAGCTTGAGCATGTCGTTCTTCCACTTCGCTGGGGGCAGCAGCTCCGTGACGCACACGCGGCCGTACGAGTGCGAGCCGAGACGCACCATGAGCGAAGGTGGCTTCACAGCCGACACCTTGGTCGTGATCAAACCGTTCACAATCGTACCCGCCTTGAGCGCGCTGCTCGCGACCGAGGAGCGGATCAGCGACAGGTCCAAGTGGCTCTTGTCTTCGTCGACGCTCAAGATGTTGCACGTCACGCGCTTGCCCACAGGGAACTGTGCGCGGAACTCGCGAAGCACGTCGAGGTCCTCCGACAGCTCCAAGGCGCTCAGGAAACCGAGCACGCGGTGGCTCAGACGCACCGTCAGACCATCGATCGACTGCTCGACGACGACACCATCGACGGACTTGCCGCTGCGAAGAAGCGCGCGACCGGCGCTGTTCTCCTGCCAGTCGGCACGCACGAGGTCCTTCACGGTCTTGTTAGCAGCCAGGTCCTCCTTTCGCAGCGTCAGGTGGAGCGCGTGGAAGTTCGCAGGGTTGGTCTCGCTCACGGCCTTGCGCTGGTTCGCACCCTTCTGCAACGCCGCCAGGATGCGACCTTCAACGACCATGTTCACGCTGAAGCGATCGAACGGGTGCGGGTGGTCCTTGTCTTCGTCGACGTCCACAATCGAGACGGTCGCCACGACCTTGCCGCACTTCTTGCTGGTCTTCACCTTAATCTCCATCACGTTCTCCTTGATCACGGCGATGCGACCCGTGAGGATCTTGCCGAGCACCAGATCCTCGCTCGTGTACTTTGGCAGAGCCGCAGCGTCGCCTTCCTGGCGCGCTGGACGGTTCTCCTTCTTCGACTTGGTCACAAGCTCTTCTTCTTCGCGCACAAGCAGCGGGAAGTCGTCGAACGGAGTCTTCTTCGAGAAACTGAGCGAAGGCACCAGCACGCGGCACGCAAACGAGCTGCCGAGTTCAAGACCAAGCGCGCTGCTCGAGTGCGACGGACGCCAGAAATCAGCGATCTGCACGACACCGAACTGCACCAGCTCCTTGTCCTGTGGGTCCGCGAACGAGACCACGACGTACTTCTCGCTGGAGTTGATAGCGATCACCGTGGCGCTCGCGATCTTGGCGCCGTTCGTCAGGCGGTTCTTCTGCTTGCGCGCCTTCTTCGATCCGTTCTTCACCAACGAGCTGTCGACGCTGCCAAAGTAGACGTTCTTCTCAAAGTCGTAGTCGACGAGGAGCAGCTTCACTTCATCGCCTTCGTCCCATTCCTTATCCTTCACGTCGGCGACGATCACAGTCGTGGCCACGTCGTCCTTCTCGAGCGCGAAGACTGCGCCGTATGGACGCAGACCGAGGAACTCCGCCTTCTCGGTCTTGCCGAGAGTGTACGCAGCGCGCTCAGTCGAGTCAGTCGCGGCTTCGTACTCGCGCAAGAACGACTGGAAGTACATCGGCATGTTCTTCACGCCCGTGAGCAACTGCTGGTGGCGGCGGAACCCGACCACAAACTGCTGCTTGTCCTTCTCGATCTTGCCAACGTGGCAGAACACCGTCTCGCCGATCTCGAAGAGTCCGTCTTCGATCTCGGCCAGGAACTTGTCGCTCAAGAACGCCTTTGGCGCCAGCGCCGTCAGGTTGTTCAGGAACTTGATGAACACGCCCTTGGTGGCGTGCACCGACGCCACGTAGCCAACGAGCGCCGCGTTCTCCTTCACGTCCTCGAACGAAGCTGGGAGCACATCCGGCTTTGAGGCGAACTGGAGCAAGAGCGGCTTCTTCGAGAGCGTCAAGACGCTGTCGCGGGCTTGCGACACCACGAGCAGCGGCTCCTTGATCACGTCGCCGGCCGAGTACTTCTTCACAAGCTCGTCCACAAGCGCAGTGTGGCGCGGGAAATCGGTCAGCTGCACAAACGGAAGCACGGCTTCGAGCCCGTCCTCAGTCTGCATGCGGAGACCCGTGGCTTCGACGTCAAGCACTTTGACATTCTTGATGGTCTTGCCAATGAGCTCCGACTTGACGAGCGGCTCGTTGTTCTTGTTCTTGCTGTCCTCTTTCAGAGCACTGGCGTTCGCGTTGAACGTGAGCACCAGACGCTGCTTGGCAACGTCACAGCGGGTCACGACCGTCTTCACGACCTGACCGAGCGTGTACGCTTCTTCGAGGTTCTCAACGCCCGCCTGACGCAAAATACCAGCTGGGACAAGACCGTACACGCCGTTGTAGAAGCTCACGACGACGCCGTACTCGGCGATCTTCGTGATGAAGCCATGGGCGGCACGGCCCATAGTCGCGTCTTCGTAGGACGCGAGCACTGGCACTTCCGAGGTCAGAAGCGCCTTCTTCATGGTCAGGTATGTCTTCTTCGACTCGAGGTCCACACGCAGCACGCGCGCCTCGACCTTCTTGCCGACTTGGAACTTGCCACCGTTCTCGCCCTTCTTGCCAGCCTTCTTCAGCGCCACGAACGGAGGCACGTGCTGCGACGAGACCACGCCGCGCACGCCTTCGCTGATCTCGAGCAGGATCCCCCACGGCTCAATCGCCAGGATCTTGCCGCTGACCTTCTCGCCAGGGACCAAATCCACGTGACGCAGCACGACCTGGCTCAGCGACGACTGCTTGAGGCTCACGTTCACGAGTCCGTCGAAAGGAGCGAAGCCGATGACGCGCGCAGGAACCTTCGCGCCGACCGTGAACTTCTTCTCGAGCTTGTCCACGCGCGCGTCCGAGACGTTCGAGATGTGCACGTACGCTGGCGTGAACGTCTTCCAGGTCGCCTTCTTCGGCTCGTCGGACTCTTCGTCGACGTCCATGTCGTCGTCGTTGGCCGCGGCCTTCTGCAGCGACAGCATCATGCCGATGCCTTCGTCAACGCGTTCCACGGCGGCGTCTTCGATCACGTCACCGATGGCGAAGCTCGGCTCCGACACCTTCAAGTGCACGACGTGCGGCGCCATGGAGAGCGTGATCTGCTTGCTCACGTAGTCGATGCTGATGATACGCGCACGACCCTTGAGACCCTTCTTGTACGCGTCTTCCCAGCCGTGCTGGCACGGGTTGCTCATGTGGTTCTGCTCGACCGTGGCGTTGAAAAACGTGAGGAAGTTGACGCTCAGACCGTTCTTGAGCACCTCTTCCACACGCACGTTGAGCAGCATACCAGGCACCAGCTGCTTCACAGTGAACGAGTCGCCACGCGTGACCGCCTTGACCACTTGAGCGCGGTCTGGGGTCACAGTGGCAGTCGACGTGTGCGGATTCACAGAGATCACAGTCACGAACATGTGCTGACCCTTCAGCGGGGTGATCTCGGCCGTTTTCAGCTCCTTCACAGGCACAAACGCGTTCAAACCGCGCACGCCGAGGTTCACGATCGCACCGTGGTCTTCAACGGACGCGACCGTACCGTGCATGGTCATGCCCTTGTTCACCGACTGCGGCACAAGCTCCGCGTGCAACAGCGACGTGCGGAGCGAGAGAGAGATCTGCTTGTGCTTGTCTTCCTTCGCGGCGCTGAGCACCACGCACGGCACGAACTGTCCGACCTGGAAGACCTGGTTCAGCGGCGCAAGCTCCTCGTCCTCGTCGCTTACTTTCGCAACGCCGAAAGACGCACCGGGGGCCACCATGCCAGGTCGCTTCTTCTGCTTCTTCTCCGCCTGCTTCTGGTGGTACGCGAAGAACTCGTCCGAGCACTCGGCGGCGCTCACGATGCCATTTAATTTATTCGGGAGACTGATCAGCAGCTCGTTGTCGTTGATCTGGCGCACGCAGCCGAAGAGCAGCGCACCCTTGCGCAGCGACCGGAACGTGATCGCCACGGCCGTGGTCTCCTTCGCCTCGCTGGCCGCGGCAGACGCAGACGCAGCCTTGGCGTCGACCTTCGGCTTCTTCACCGTCTTCGCCTTGCTCTTCTTCTCGGCGTCAGCGGCATCCTTTGCGGCGCGCGCGACGCTCTTCTTGCCGAAGAGCGCGTCGGCGCCTGTGTCCTGGTCTTCGTCGACTTCGAGGCTCGCGGAAGCGCTGTCGAGCTTGCGCTTCTTCGCGATCTTCTTGTCCGCTGCCGCGGAAGCAGCTGCTGCAGGCGCGGCGCTCGTCTCCGGCGCCTTCTTGCCACGCGGGAAGCTCTGCGTCGCCACCATCCTGTCTGTCTGTACTGCTAGCGGTAGGTAGTGGACGGAGGGACGGAGCGAGCGATCGATTGGTTTGATAGATAGATCACTTGATGGAGCTCTTCGTCCTTGCAACGTTTCGGGACGATTGGTTGGTTGGAAGCCTGGTGGTTGAAAGCTCTCCCTCTGCAAAGCGATTCAACGCTGGGATCGCATTTAGCGGGGAAAGTGTCGGTTGGTGGCGGCAGCCCTTCAGCAGTGAAGTGGTGCGCTTTTGAAACTGCGAATCACAGTGACTAACGCGCTTCAGGCGCAAAAGTGCGCTAGATGGCTCGGTGCTGCTGTTTGAAAGCACTCTAAGGAAAACACTGTAGCCAAAAGCGTAACCTCTTTGGAGGAGGTATGGAAGCAATGAGTCTTTATTTTTATATTTGGTACTAATTTAACGAGTACTACCGAATAGTCGTCGGTGTTCTTTTCACGTATTTCTCCAAATAAAGATTCGCGTACTATTTCAATAGTGCGCTCTGTGTTTCCCTGAAATCGCTTGAGGGATCACTATTTGTACATCCGACGAAAACAATACTCGTTGCTGTTGGCGCGTGCCGTTCTAATAGTCATCACCAATAACAACGTATGCTCACTGCAGTACAGATAGAACCGTCGACAGTGACAGAGGAGCCGTGTACTTCCTTCCAAGATGTTTTAAACTGTTCTCCGTAGATGTCTTGCTAATGTACCAGCTCTGGGAATTAGGGTCAAAACCTGCACCGATGAAACCTATATATATCGTAGATTGGGGACACCAACCCACCTGTCTAAAACATACTGAGAGAGTATAAGACGTGTGGACTGATGTCCCCAATCTGTGGAATTCAGGTTAGAGACAACACTCTTGCTTGGGGACATCAGGTTACCGGACATGGTGCCTCGACTAGAACCCCCCAATTCCAGCACTGGCGATCCACTATTCTACTTATAGATACCTAGCAGGGCTAGGAAACAATATGTATAATACAATATTACGGAAATAGTACGGCACAAATAATTTATTGCGGGATAATCACGATTCCAATATGATACCGTAAATGACCAACTAATATTGTATTTGTTCATCACCAACCAGTTTTGATAACGCTGCCAACCACCTGCTGTGGGATATGGTGCAGCTCAGCGGTGTCCATCGCTCGCTTTTGATCTTCCCTGACATCACCAACAACTATGACCTCCAAGCAAGTGACCGTCTACTTCTTTCGCGACCTCGACCAGTCCAACTTCAAGTGCATCACGTGCAGTACTCCAACTTGATGATCCACCTCATCCGCCGCCATCCGGTTTTCATGGACGAGTATGAGGATGTCCAGCGGCGTCGACCCTCTTCATCGATTCTTTCAGCTTCATCGATGGCGTGACCAAGAACATGTTCAGCTGGTTGAGGTGGATCATCAAGAGAATCATGCCACTGTGCGAAGTCGACAACGCCTTGACTCGGCAGATCGTCAGCGTCAAGCCAACGTCCTCCAAGACGGTCAAGCGCTACATGGAGCACGTTGCTGAGAAGGTGGGCGACAAGTTCGCTCGCGAGATGGGCTCCGCGTTTGGGCTGATGTTCGACGGCTGGACAAGTGGGTCCAAGCACTTCGTCGCAATCTTCGCTGTCTACACCGTCAATTGCGAGCGCCATCAGCAGCTGCTAGCACTTTCTCTGATGGAAGATGGCCAAGCGGTTGACGCGCACATCGAGCTCATCGAGTACGTCTTGCGCGTCTACGACAAGACCACGTCGATGATCAGGTTTCTTGTCGGTGACAACTGCGCCACGAATCCATTGTTTGCCACGAAACTTGGCGTGCCACTCGTCGGATGCGCCAGCAATAGATTCAACCTCGCGGTGAATCGCTTTGTGGCGGACCGCCAAGAGGTCATTGATGAAGTCCAAGCGTTATCTGTCCAACTACGATCCCCCAACTACTCTGCTGGACAGGCGCGGCACACGGATCTTCACCCGCTGAAGGCAAACTGTACCAGTGGTGTTATTGGCCTCAACACTCATTACATGAAGGTGGATCTGATTCTCAGATCGTGTGTGCCACACACCACCTTCGCTGTGCATTGTGGTTGCAAAAGAACAAAAGGGTTTACAGCAATATGTGCCCACATGCATGAGTAACGTCATCGAGTGACGTCACTGAGGAGTTCCTGTACTCCTTGGTACAGAGCGTTGATCACATGTACTAATCAAGTGCATGGTGATTGTCGCTTGTGCTAATCAAGTACGGAATGATGGGTCCTGCTTGGGTGAACTGGACTGGAGACGTAGGCGACAATTCACTGTCAGTTGAAGTGAGTGGCTCAGCCAATCACTTCACAGGGAATTTTCCACAGGACTTCAAGTTCAAGTCCTATAGGTTGAACCTCGAATGTACCCAAGGTTTTATATATCAGTCAGTAGGTTTTATTCTGCATGAGTAGGTTTTATTCATACAACCGCTAGGAGCCCCTGAGGTTTAGTAGGAAGTAGCGACAGGAACCATAACAGCTTTTCAATTCAGTTGCAAATTTTCCCTCAAGCCCTCAAGTCTCCAAGTCCTCCCTCCAAGACGGGAGAACGCTTCCTCAAGTACGCACAAGCATGTAAGCCGTGTTTGAGGGACTGTTGTATACAGCCGTCTCATACAACTCCGCTCAGCAGTGCCTATCTGCAAGGGCTCGTCTCCCGTCTCGTCTCAGCCCTTTCTTCTACTGCGACTATATGATGCTGATTTACCACGAGTTCAAGGCGCTAAGCGAGCTGAGCTTCGCGATCACCGCATGCATGTCAACCTACTCAGACTACCCTAAAGCAATGAAGTACTTGGGGAAGATCCGCGACGACCGGATGAAAGTTCGCCGGGCTTATACTGCCACGCACTTCGCGGCTGGAGCGATGTCCCCCCCTGCGCGGCAAGGGAGCGAATTCAAGAATCAAGGAGAAAGGCGAGAAGAAGGGAGGGCTGAAGCAGTTCAACCTTCATCGGGTTGCTCTGCACTTTGAATGCATCAACACGATGCAAGAAGAAAAATCTGTGAAAATGTAGGAGAAGCTGATTGTAAAGGGACGCCAGTGGAGCGGCATCGTTCACAAATACCGGCAGCGAGAAATCAATAACATGCACGGCTTTGTGTTGTGTGATTCACCACAACGGCAGTTCCCACAAATGTATTTACCGCATCCTGATCAACAGCATAGCCACCACAGCCAATCCTGCCCACTTGTTCAGCAACACCACCGTCAACATCGACAAGGTCACTCTTGTACTCGCCCTCCACTGGCAGACAGCACAAAGCAGCCGCCTGGCTGCCCAACTATCCGACTGGACAACGGCAAACTAGTCCATGTTTAACAATCTGAAAGCAGTGAATATCCCGTCTGCACTGTTGTGATTCCTTCTATTGGTGCACCTCCAAGGGGGTTCTGTTCCAAGTACATGTCGCGACTGATTCCTTGCCGCCACAACTGCCAGCTCTGTTCAGCTTGGGACGTCCATACTTTAAGGCAAGTTCAAGGTGCACTCGTGCAAATAAACAGCACATACATCAACTAACTATCTCGTCTAACTATCTTGTCTATACAATTTGAGCAGATATCTGTTCTTCATGAAAAATGGCATATCAGACGCCATCCAGTGTATCCGATAGCTCTTCAACCCCTGGGTTTGGCCCAACAAGAACGAACTGACGCCACTGTCACCCGAACCGACAGCACATCACCAACGATATCAGCTGGGGTGTATGGTCGTATGGTTGTCCCCGCTAAGGAATCTCAAAGGTTTGCGGTGCTGATGGAGATGTGCAGATGATTGTCGCGGTCGCTGTGAAGAGCGCCAAC
>JAADVK010000416.1:0-26630 GCA_023334975.1 Globisporangium sylvaticum
AGAGAGAGAGAGAGAGAGAGAGAGAGAGAGAGAGAGAGAGAGCGATAATGAGAGCGAGCGGCAGATCTGGCGCTCATGGGCGTAAGCCTTTCTTGTGCGTGGTGCTGGTGCGGCTGAGCTCAGCTCCTGGTGTGAGTGGCGTGGGAAAAGAAGGAAAGTGCGTTTGGGAGTATTTGGCCAGCACGTCAACTAAAGAGCTACTTTATCAAACGAATCTGCTTTATCGAATTATACAGTTTTTTTGTACGCGATCAGCGGATTTGCCTGATATGTTATACCAGGTGTATAGATTGATACAGGTTTTGCTGCTTCAACAACAAAAATTTCCCTTTTGGATCAGTACCGTGCTGTACCCTTTAGGTAATGGATGCACGAGAGCATTCGGAAATGCTCTTGCTTGCTTGCAGCAAGAGTCATCTTGGCCAGCCAGAATGAGCGCAGCATGCTGGCTGGAGGCCAGTGGTGGAGGCGCAGTGGACTGTGAACGAGTTCGCATCTTGTAGCAAAGCGGGCGGTACAGCAGCTTTCCGGAGGTATGAGCAGTAGATGCACGCGCAATGGCAACTCCCACTTGACTGGCCAGTTGATACGCATCATCCCAACTGAAAGGCTCAGCAACCAACTCGCGGTTAATATAGCTGCTCTGACTCTATCTGCGCTATTAATATCGATAGAAGCAGGCGTGGATCCCTTGGATGGTGGTCATGTACACTGCGAGATGGCTTCACTTTTGTGTGGTTGACGCAGCGGATGCGAAGCATCCGAAGAGCTCACACTGTTGACGTCTATCACAGGCGCGGTTGGTTGCAAACGCAACAAATACGCACAAGACCCACCGTGGCCAATCTGGCGACTTGAAGCGGCGCGCGGCTGGCGCGTAACGAGCGAGAGCCTGCGACACCAGCAGCTGAAGCCACTTCGACATGCAGAAAGAGACGAGCAGACACCACAGTTCCCGAGTTCTGTAACGATGCAGTAAACGCTGTGCTGCTGCTGCTGATGCAGACGCGTTTCGCATACGCCTCTTCGAGGGCAGCGCACGATGTACATGCACCACGATTGAGCCAACTTGTCAATGTGTTTCCATTCAGTTCCGAAGTTCTTCTTCTTCTTCGAGCACTTGCCAAGCGACGCCAAACGCCAGCAGCGACATGGCGGAGGAGTGTAACGTGGAAAGATACAATCAACGCTCCATGAAGAGCCCCTCTGGCTGGCAGCGTTTAACTACCGAGTTAAACGGACGCTTGCTCTCTTGACTCTTCCATATGGAGCGCGCTCGTGGGGAACTGCGCTTGCGCTTGGACGATGAGAAAGAGGAGGAGCTGAAGATGACTCTTGACGCGATGGATGCGCTTTTCGAGTCTGTCAACAAACGAGTGTTCCGCAGGAGCTTCGCGATCTTTCTTGGCGAATCAGGGCGGTACAATTCCTCACTTTAACGGCTTGACTACCGTCATGCATTCGATTCTCAAGTTCATTTAGTCTGGGTTTAGTGACATTCGACTGATGGGAAGAAATTTCGAAACGGCCACGTCAAGCGCGGGAAGAAAAAGCGCAGGAATGATGTAATTCCGCTCTGCGTCACGATGATTGGCTGAAATGTTTGTTCCAGCCAATCAGCGTGCGCGGAGCGTTCCTCAAAAGTGGCTTGTAACATCTTATGATACAGTACTGTACGCAAACGCCTCCGATCCAAAGCTGCTGCTGGACCGCACATCACGAGGCTGAAGCGCGCCATCCACCCACCGACCTCCTGCCAACCCACTGTGGACCCCACGTGCGCGTGCTGGACTGCGCGCGCGAGTGAGCGAGCGAGACTGACTCCGCTGGCACTCTCGAATTGCACCCTCGCCGCTCACTTCGACCGATCAAGCCAAGCACCATGGCCGCCGCGCTCTGGGAATCCTACAAGCAGTGGGCTGACGTCCAGGAGGACGCGCTCTTCACGTGGCTCGACCCGTCGCAGAGCTACAAGCTCTCGCCGATGCAGAACTACCCGCTCTCGGACTTTGCGTCCGCGTTCGCGATCTGCGTCGCCTACCTGGCCTTCGTGGTCGTCGGCACGCTCGTGATGAAGGCCGGCGTGCCTGCGATCAAGACCAGCGCGATCCAGTTCATCTACAACCCGCTGCAGGTCGTGCTCTGCTCGTACATGTGCGTCGAAGCCGGCATCCAGGCCTACCGCAACGTAAGTCTCCATTTGCTGCTTGTATACCCTGCTCTCTGATCCTTCGTGCCTTGCTGCGCTCTTCTCCATCAGTGTCTAACTGTTATCACGCTCGTCTTGCCTGTGACACCACCAACAGGGATACACCGCGCTCCCTTGCAACGCGTTCAACTTTGAGAACCCAGTCATGGGCAACGTGCTCTACATGTTCTACCTGTCCAAGATCCTCGACTTCTTTGACACGATCTTCATCATCCTCGGCAAGAAGTGGAACCAGCTCTCGCTCCTCCACGTGTACCACCACCTGACCATCTTTTTTGTAAGTCTTGTG
The DNA here is from genome assembly GCA_023334975.1 of Globisporangium sylvaticum. Lineage (NCBI taxonomy): Eukaryota > Oomycota > Peronosporomycetes > Pythiales > Pythiaceae > Globisporangium > Globisporangium sylvaticum. The sequence continues at coordinate 2,499 of JAADVK010000416.1, forward strand.
TCCTTCTCCTTGGTACCCAGTGCCTCATTCTCATTGCCAAGACCATGCCACTCACTCTCTCCATGCTCTTGCGTCCCCATGTAACAGATTTACTTTGTGAACTCGCGCGTCGCCTACGACGGAGACATCTTCGCGACCATCATCCTGAACGGCTTCATCCACACGATCATGTACATGTACTACTTCGTGAGCGCGCACACGAAGGACATCTGGTGGAAGAAGTACCTCACCGCCATGCAGATGATCCAGTTCCTGACGATGAACGTGCAGGGCTACTTCATGGTCTCGCGCCAGTGCTCGGGCATGCCGACCAAGATCCCACTGTTCTACATGGTGTACATCCAGACGCTCTTCTGGCTCTTCATGAACTTCTTCGTGCGCTCGTACTGCAGCAAGCCACGCAAGGCGGCGGCCGGCGGCAAGAAGAAGCACCAATAGATTGCCGTCCATCACGACGACGACTAGCTAGCTGGATTTGCAGAGAGATGCCACGTGAGGGCGGGCGATCTACCTACCGGTGGGCACCTGGTGCCGCTCCCCACCCACGAGCTCTGTTTGCATGGAAGAAAACAAGACACACGCGTGTGCTTTGCGTGCGAAGTGCACACGCTCTGCGTTGCGAAGGAGCCCAAGAAAAGCGTCGTGTAGGTTGAGATTTGTGGTAGCGAAACGTCTTCATGACGTCCGATATTCTAAATCTAATGGAACACGCGACAAGCGCCTTGGCTCTTTCTACTGTGTGCATGGCTGTTCCTCCGCATGCGTTTGGATCTGTTGTTGAAGCGAGAGTATGTCGCATGTGCCATTCGTCACCCCTTGATTCCTCAGCAAAAGTTCCGTCGCTTCTGGTTGCCTTTTGATTGGACCTGCGAACAGGCATCCTCACGCACACCAGCGCAGTGAAGGCCAGATCCGAGTCTTTCCAGTCACTACTGTACGATGGCGAAACTGTTCCTCTCTTTCTCTTTGCCCCAATCAACTGGTTGTATCATAATGCTTTTGCCATCACCACACTCGCAGCCAGAGCAGCATTGGGAGTACGCCACCGCCATTCGCCACTGTCAAATGGAGCCACTTTTCGAAGATCGACCACGATTAACCAGAATGGCTGCATCCGCATAAACCCAAAACAACCAGATAAACGTATACCAATTCGTATACTATACATTATGTGGGCCACTTGGGATCCTGGCAAATTCTTGTGGCGCGACAGAACGCAGTGTGGCCCACACCGATCTGCCGTTTTCACCACCAGCTCCGATGTTGAACTGTCCCATGCCGCTTGGGCAAACATTTCCATTGATAGACCAGTGGCATTCCGCATTCTGCCTCCGTGCGCCATCACCAGACAGATAGTTAGACTCCCACACAGACACGATGCCGCTCCCGCTCCGCAGCTCCACCGAACAGAAGCTCGAGCAGCTCGCCGAGAAGTACGGCACGCCGCTGCAGATCTACGACGAGCAGCTCATCCGCGAGAACGCGCGCAAGCTGCTGGCGGCGTTCCGCAAGCACTTCCCGGACTTCCAGCAGTTCTTCGCCGTCAAGGCGCTGCCGAACCCGGCCATCCTCAAGGTGCTGCGCGACGAGGGATGCGGCATGGACTGCTCGTCCTCCGCCGAGCTCTACAGCGTCCAGAAGCTCGGCATCCCGGGCGACCAGGTCATCTTCACGTCCAACTTCACCTCCAAGGTATGGCAATGACGTCTTGCTAATGTGTGCGATTGCGAAGTACCAATTGCATAGTGTGTCATGATTGTAATGTTGATTGTATTACACTCATTGCGTTTGAACAGAGCGACCTCGCGGCTGCGTTTGACCAGGGCGTGATTATGAACTTGGATGGTACGTGTGTACAGCAGCTCTTCAAGATCCACCCAGCTATTGGCTTGAAGTGGTTGCTAATATTCATTGCATTTTTGGTTTCGTTTTCTCAGACGTGTCGTTGGTTGACAGCCTTGTGTCGGTCCGTGGTCGCTGCACTGATCTCATCAGTTTCCGATTGAACCCGGTACGTTTTCTGCTTGCAAGTGAATGCCAGTAGCTGCCACCACGCTCATTTTCCACTAACAAATGCACCTTCTCTTCTTTTGCCACAAATATAGGGACTCGGACGCACGGACTCGGAGACCAAGTCGAACGTGTTGGGCGGCCCAGACGCCAAGTTCGGCGTGCCACCGTTCCAGATCGTGGAGGCATACCGCAAGGCGAAGGCTGCCGGCGCGACCCGCTTCGGCATCCACATGATGACCGGCTCATGTGTCATGAACCAGGAGTACTGGAAGGACACCGTCACGGTTCTCTTCGACACGATCGTGACGTTGAAGAAGGAGCTCGACATTGAGTTCGAGTTCATGAACATCGGCGGCGGTCTCGGCATCCCGTACCGCCCGGACCAGGAGACCGTGGACCTTGACTCGATCAGCCAGATGCTCCGCGACGTGTTCGACGAAGCCATGCGCACCCACGGCTTGACGTCGATCCCTCGTCTGTGCATGGAGAACGGTCGCTTCATGACCGGTCCGTACGGCTGGCTGGTGACGCGCTGCGAAGCCATCAAGAACACCTACGGCCTCTACTACGGCGTCGACGCGTGCATGGCGCACCTGATGCGACCGGGCATGTACGGCTCGTACCACCACATCACCATCCCAACGCGTGAGGGTGACGCGTCCACAGAGCGCGTGCCATCGCACGTCGTCGGCACGCTCTGCGAGAACAACGACTGGTTCGCAAAGGACCGCTCGCTGCCGAAGGCGCAGGTGGGCGACCTGTTCGTGATCCACGACACCGGCGCGCACTCGCACTCGATGGGCTTCCAGTACAACGGCAAGCTCCGCGCGCCAGAGATCCTGATCCGACCGGACGGCTCGGACACGCTCATGTAAGTGAACCTTGAAGTAGCTGCTGTTATGCGGAGAGAATGGTGCATTTACTAAATCTGAACCTGATTGCTTTGTTTTTCTCCTCCAGCCGCCAGCGCGAGACGTACGACGCTCTCTACGGAAACTGCGTCCTGCCAGCCGACCTGTAAGCGTGTGAAGATCGAGCAGACCCTCCTCACTCGCACAGCAGCTACAACTTTCTTGGCTCTTCAAGGTAAATAGATAAATAAATAAACAACACCCAATTTAACTGCAACGATAGATGATGCCCATGTTGATGTCTCGATGGTGTTGATCTTGCTTGCATCAAGGCAAGTGGTCTGGAGCAACTAATGAGCCATGCTCTCACAACAACAACGCAAATCGGGTGCCAAGAAGCCGCAGTGCAGTTGCAATGCCCTCCTGACTCTTCTCACGAATACTGTACCTCCACGCAGCACGTGCAAATCCAGACTGAAGCAAATCTCCAGCTCCAGGTCCCAGCAGCGAAACGGTCGTGCCTTGTTATCACAAAATCAACCGACGACGCTCCTCGTGCAATGACGAAGAGCTCCAATCATCGTGTTTGTCACCCACGCGAGACGCAGATGTTGGTTGCACCGCAAATCTCTTCCGAGATCACCACCAGAGAGGTCATCTCTGAACTGCGGTGCTGACCACTCAACTCGACTTCTTTGTCGCCGCTCCCCATCTCAACGGAGAATTACAGCAAGAATGGGGAACAGCAGCAAGAGACCAGAGAGAGAGAGAGAGAGTGCACCACGACATTTGATGTCATCTCAACCAGATGGTGGGATTATCTAAATTTAGAGACTGGATCAGTTTTTTTGCCGCACAAAACATCCGGATCAAAAGTCTAAATTTACAAAATCCGCTCAAAAAAGAAACTGAGGGATAGGGATTCCAACGGAAACAACAGGAGAGAGCTGACTTTGTCACGCTTCACGCAACCGTCGCGCGACCTTCGTGCAACCTGCACCCGTTACGCTGTGCCGTTCTTTCTTTCTTTTTTTGCACAATAGCCAAACTCCATAGTGACACTTTCGAGGGGAACACTCTCACAGCAACTCTTCCCATCAGCACCGCACTCACTGCAGAGATTCGCTTCCCACAGACAACCAGGAAGCGCTCTCTCTCGGTGGCTCCATTACAAGAGGCAGCAGCATGCGCTATCGACCGCTCTCTCTAGTAGCAGGCACCGCGGCGCTCGTGGCGCTGCTCGTTAGCAGCTCAGTAGGCGTCGCACGCGCGTCCGACACCGCGAGCCCCGTGTCCACGGCGGTCGTGACCGTCAAGCAGACCGAGGACGTGTTCTACGGCTCGAGCGCGTCGGACGCGTCCTGGGGCGGCGTGCTGCCGTCTGAGAAGATGCACGACAACGCCAAGCGCCGCTACTTCCGGATGTACTACAACAGCGGCGTGTTCACGGACCGCTTCGGGTGCACGTCCATGCAGACGCTGATCAAGCAGCAGGGCGGCGCGGGCAACTTCACGACGCCCGAGGCCCCGTTCATCCTCGTGGTCGACCGCGGGCTCTGCGAGTACGCGGAGAAGGCGTTCTACGCGCAGCAGCTCGGCGCGGCGGCGCTCATCGTGACCGACACGCTCGAGCAGGTGGCGAACCGCACGCTGTCGGCGCGCAACAACGCGTCGCTCTCGGAGAAGGAGCGCGGCGAGGCGCTCGGCATGGAGTTCAGCTGCAAGCGCGGTCATGCGGAGGTGGGCAGCAGCGTGTCGGAGGCGTCGCTGCTGGATTTCACGGCCACAGGGTGGAGTCTGCTGCCGAACGTCACGAGCTGCACGGACAACTCGATGTGCGAGTCGAGCATGTGCGTCCCCACGGGCGTGGGCAAACAGGTCTGCTGCGCGTGGGACATCCCGGACGTCATGGGCTTTGGCAGCTTCGTCGAAGACCAGGACCGCAATAACATCACGATCCCGGTCATCCGGCTCAAGATCGCGGACGGCAACATGCTCAAGGAGCTGCTCGCGACGGACCCGGAGAACCTGCTCACGTTCTACGAGCGAGACCCGCCGACTGTGGACCCGTCGCAGTTCATCATCTGGGTCCTCGCGGTCGCGACCGTCATGACGGGCGGCTACAAAGGCGCGCAGTATGAGCGCACCAAGGCGCAGCTCAAGGTCGCGCTCGTCACGACCGACGCGACGTCCTCGGAGGAATCCGCGCAGGCGCGCGTGGCGTACCAGGAGCACGAAGAGGCCGCAGCGTTGGAGGAAGCGATGGACCTGACGATCTACCACGCGTTCGGGTTCCTGGTCATCGGCTCGGCGTTCCTGCTGCTGCTGTTCTACGTGGACGTGGTGCTCGTGATCGTCGTGGGGTTCACGATCGGCTCGGTCTCGTGCGCGTTCCAGGAGCTCTGGGGGCCGCTCTGCAACCGCCTCAAGCTGCTGCGCAAGCAGCCGTTCCAGAACTGCTCGTACCAGTCCGAGTACGTTCTGCCGGCGCTCTGGACGGTGGGCGACCTCATCGCGCTCGTGCTGGCGATCGGCGCGTCGGTGTTCTGGTTCGTGATGCGCCACGAAGACTACTCGTGGGTGTTCCAGGACGCGTTCGGGATCTGCTTCTGCATGGTGTTCCTCAAGACCGTGCGGCTGCCGAACCTCAAGATCGCCACGGTGCTGCTCGTGCTCGTGTTCTTCTACGATGTGTTCATGGTGTTCATCTCGCCGCTGATCTTCAAGGAGAGCGTGATGATCAAGGCGGCGACGGGCGGTAGTCAGGCCAAGGCCACGGCCAGCAGCGGCTTCTGTCTGCGGTATCCGACCGACACGGACTACAAGTGCCAGAAGGAGCTCATGCCAATCCTGCTGCGCATGCCGAAAGTGCTCGACTGGCGGGATGGCTACTCGATGCTCGGACTGGGCGACATTGTGCTCCCGGGGCTGTTGCTCGTCTTCTGCGCGCGGTATGACTACGCGACGCGCGGCCAGCTGTACGGCAAGGTGAAGCCCAACATCAAGCGCATCAAGTCGTTCCGGTCAATGGACGCGAACGCCTCGGCCGAGCTGGACGCAGCCAACTCGTCCTGCTCGCGTCGCGGCATCTTCGGCGTCATCATGTGGGGGTACGCGCTCGGTCTCTTCTTTGCGAACCTCGCGGTCGTGCTCATGAAAGAGGGCCAGCCGGCGCTCATGTACCTGGTGCCGTGCACATTGGGGCCGCTTGCGCTCATGGGGTGGCGCCGCGGTATTCTCGCCAAGCTCTGGGAAGGTCCGCCCGAGCTCCAGCCGGGGTACAACAGCGGGCTGGCGCTCGACCCGGCGCGGAATTCGTCGCTGCGCGACAGCGTGCTGAGCCTCGAGGAGGGCGGCGCGCACGGGAACAACGAGATGGTGCTGATGATGGACACAACGCCCGTGTCCACGTCCTACGCGCGCAGCGAGGCGACGCCCCACAGGTCCCAGCGCGAGTCCAGCATGAGCAATAGCAGCAGCAGCGCCAGTGTGCAGACGTAATGTAAAGCTATCCGACCATTTTCAGGAAAGAAAAGAGAGAAAATGGTAGTCGGTAGTGAACCAAAGTCGGTGTTTTCTATTACATTCTTATATAAGCGAAGGAACGAACGAGCGTGTGCAGAGAGAGCAGCAAGCGCCTTCGTTCGTTCATTGTGTCAAAATAAAATTGTTGTCGTTCTTGTTATTCAAGCGCTGCTCGTGTGGAAATTGTCTTCTTTGTCAGTCAGCATTCCGAATCGATCCTCTAGGCTCAACTAAATGCCCTGGACCCACTCGTCGTCCTCGCCCCACTCGTCCGAGGCGGCGCCGATCGACAGATCCTCCATCTCGGCCGCGAAGAGCGCGCTGGCCGACGCTGCTGTAACAGCTGCAGCAGGTGCTACAGATGACGAAGGCCGATGGGACGCACCAGTAGAACCGCTGGATGGTGTGGATTGCAAGAACGATGGTGGCGGCAGCGGCGTGCTTTTCCGGAACGTCGGCACCATTCCGAATTGCTGTGAATTGGGGGATAACGAGATACAATAAGGCAACGTTAGCTTTTACCAGTTGAAGACATGAGCAATAGCAATAGAATGAATAGATGGCCCACGTACGCTGAAGAGATCGTCCTCTGCCTGCTGCTTCTCCACTTCCTCGGACGACGGCTTGGGCGGCGATAGTTTCTTCGACGACGTGAACGGCGACGAGTGCAGCAGCACCGGGTCGTCCGTCACCACTTCGTACGAGTCGCTTGAGCTGTTGGAGCCGGGACTCGTCGCTTTCTGTGAACCAGGAGCTGCTGTAGAGGACACGACGATCTCGTGCAAGTCAGAGGAGTCGCGTGTCAATTGCTGAGGCTGGTTGTGGTAGTCGGAGGAAGAAGATCCCGGTGCTGGGAGGCGCGGCGGCGCTGCGAACTGGAACTGCGGTAGCGGTGGTGCGCTCTGCGCGACGAGCTCCGGCGAAATCGGTGGTGATGCTACACCACCAGCACCAGCAGCGAACGGGTTCGGGTGCGAGTACAAGGACGACTGGTACGCGTTCGTGCTCACGTGCGCGTCGTCACTGAGCCGCCCCATGTCGCCCTCCCAGTCGTCCCAGTTGTCGCCGCGGTCGTCGTCGTCGTCGTCATCATCATCGTCTTCTTCGAATGGACTCTCCTTCTTGTTCTCAATGCGACTGTACTGCACTTTCGAAGAGCTACTGCTGGTGCTACTGCCACCAACGCCGCCGTCGGACGAAGAGCTACCAACTCCACTGATCTTGCGCTTCCGCACCCACAGGATCAGGAATCCGCAGCAAATGACAGCGAACGATATCAGCAAAAGCGGACTTCCCTGGTTCAGATGCGCGTGCAATGTCGATGGGTTGTTGCCGGACGCGACCGCCGCGTTATTCGTCTCCGTGCGGAGCAGCGGCTTGGTGGTCGCAGGCGCGGGGGTGATCGACGGCGCGCTGGTGACTTCCACCACGACCACGGGGGACGGCGACGGTGATGGCGCGAGCGTTGCTTCAAGCGCTTGCGTCGGCTTCTTAGTAACTGGATGCGCGGTTGCAATCGGCTCCTCTGGTGAACTTTCAGCCGATGGCGACGGCGTCGTCGCTGAGCTCTCTTCATCGCCAGCAATCGAGAACTCCTCTTCTTCCTCAGCCGCAGTTGTCTCGTCCATGGACCCCACAGGCTCGCCGTCAGCAGGTACATTCGGATCGCTGGCAGCCACCTCGCGGGGCTGCTTGGGAACGCTGTCGTCCACGCTGTTCCATGAGTCGCTCGGTGCATTCGGCTGCTCTGGGTCCACATCTGCGCCAGTTGCTGCTGCTTCTGCGCTATTCACATCGCCCTCACCGTTCGGGGGTCCATCCGCAGCGTCCGCATCAGCATCAGCACTGGCGCTAGGATCTTGCGCTACGGCTTTGCGCGCACTCGCGTCGTGCTCTGGAGCGCTCGCATCGCTCGTAGTTGCTGCGTTAGTGGGTGGCAGCTGCGTATCTTTCGCCTTCTCTTCAGACGAGGAAGGAGAGCTCTGCGATGGCTGCGGCGCGCTGCTGTCAATGGCGGTGGCGGTGGCAGCAGCGCCTTCTTCTGCGGAGGTGGCGGACATAACGCGCGCCATCGCTCTCTCTCTCTCTCTCTCTCTCTCGTTCTCGTGCTCTGCGTCTCTCTGTCTCGCACCTTGGACGGCGCGTGTGGCAGTGGTGGTGGCCTCGCTATTTGCTTGCTCGCTCTGATGGCTCGTCCTCAAGCTCAGATGACCAAAGAGAAAACGCTATTTCGGTCAGCGCATTTTCTGTTCCCAGACCAAAAGCGGACGAGCCGAGCCGAGCCGAGCCGATCGCAGCTCAATATAGTCGATCTCAGAGATTCTAATGTCAATCGGGTCACAACTATAAGAATACTGTTTCAGAATTTCGGCCAAGTTTTTGTATGTGAAAGTCCAAGAGTCAAGTCTTATTGCTATGACCCGATTGACATTAGAATCTCTATGACGCCATAAACAGCGTTTATTACAGCTATTTCACCATGATTAGATATTTCCATAAAGAGCTGTACGTACTCGATTAAAAGCCTGTCGCTTTGACTTTCGGCAAGCGAAAGCATTCACCCTCGCTTCGATTCCGTTTCCGGTGGATTCCGGCGGAGCCACTGAGCGATTTCCAAGTGTTTGTTCGTCGCTTCCATCGGATGCTTCTCGCGGAGCTATTCGGCCACCTCGAGGTGTCCGCCCGCAGCGGCTTTCTCCAGCGTGGCGTCTGGAAAATTCAGCGACCACAACCCGAACCAGTCGCACCAGCAGCGGGAGTCATAGAGGTGCTCCAGCACGGCAGAAGGTGACCTTCGGCGGCAGCGACACTCTTTGCTGCAATCCTCATTGCGAGCTTCGACGAATACCCGAGACCAAGACAACTCACCAACTTGAGCATCTCGAGCCGTTCAATGCCGACAAAGGCGTACTTTTGCACGGAGCAGAAGAAAGTCCGCAGCAACAGCAAATCGAGCAGAAGCTGGGATCTCCGTCACAAACAGCGACGAACAGTCAAGCGGGAGAGCGCACGCCCACTTGACCATCTCCAGATCCCCATTCCAAACAGCTCTGTCCACAGCGCGCACGGAGCGAAGTGGAGAGCAGTAGCCTTGTTCAACGAGAAACTTCGCGATTCCAAAGTGGCTGTTCTTCATCGCACCTGCGAACATCTCCATGACTCATGGCGATGCTCCATTGGCCACACCGTGAGACGCGAGCAGCCATCGCACAATGTCCAAGTGACCGTTCGCCGCGGAATGCCACGCCGTCGAGTACGCCACCGACCCTGCTCTCTCGACGGAGCGGTGTGCGCCGAAGACGACGCGGAAGCAGCTTGGAGAACTACTCGGAGCAAGCGGAAGTACGAATCAACTCAACATGACACCTTCATTTGCTTTACGGATGTAACTACGTAGTAATAGGAAGCGGCGCGACGGACGCGCAAGCCACATTTGACCAGGAGGACGCCAGTCTTATTACTTCTTGGTGTTGCACTTGACCCCCGTCTGCTTGGTCGGAGCTGGAGCAGAAGTCGGCTTGACTGGAGCTGGAGCAGAAGTCGGCTTGACTGGAGCTGGAGCAACCGTCGTCCCTGGCAAATCCGAATCAGCGCCGCTCGTGTCGCCACTGCCATCAACCGCAGCAGCCGGAGCCCCGAAGATGTCCGTCTGCGCGCCGTTCGTGTAGCCCATGCGAGCGCTGTACGTCGGCACTTCCTTGGCCGGAGTGCGGTCGGGGTAGTTGTTGCCCGACTTCTGGAACGCGTAGATCATCTGCTTGGGTCCAGTGACGCCTGGCCCTGGAGCCTGCGCCTTGCCAGGCTTCCTGCCAGTCGTCCTGGCGTTCGTGACCTGGCACTTGTGGCCCTGCATGTACATGTTCTGCTGTCCGCATCCGTCAGGGACCCACCCCCAGGCGCAAATGCAGCCGTCCTTGGGGCACGCGGCCAAGTCCGGGACCTTGTAGCGCGCGAGGCGCTCCCAGGGCGTATTCGGCGCCACGGAGAACACGACGAGGTTCTCGGGCGTCACGTCGGCGATCGAGGAGACGTACGCGATGGCGAACGCCGTCCCTGCCGCCACGGCCTGGGACTTGGTGTGCATGTTGGGACTGTAGATGCAACCTTCGGCCGAGCGCTGGAACTCGGCTTCCGAGTTTCGCCCCGCCGCCATCGCACCCGACACCGCGCCTTGCCGCACGTCCGAGATGTTGGCGGTGAACTCGCCGTTCGCCGGCACGTTCAGTACGCCGCGCGGCATCGCGACGTCGCAGCCGCGGCCGTGCTGGAACCACCAGTCGGCTTTCTCCATCTGGTACAGCGGGTCGATGAAGCGGGACGCGCCGCTGGGGTCCTTCATCACCGGCGCGTGCGCGTTGTCAGGGCAGAACATGCCGTCCGTCCAGGCGCCGAGGTGTGCGTTCGCGACCGCGATGGAGCCGGCGAAGGCGCTGGCGAAGACGTAGCTGTTGACCATTGCTGCTGGGCTCGTTGATGCGATTAATGAGCGTCAAGTGTTGTTGTGGGGCTGAGTGGACTCGGCGTCGTGACTTGGAGGACAAGTGCGAGATGGAGCGCAAGACTTGCAATGATATGAGCGCTGGGTGGGATCGTGGAGGTCTCTCCATGTGGTCAAAGTTGCAAGCTCAGAATCGTCTGCCATTAGTGGGCTGTAGGTGGGTTGAGTGTGCACTGATGACGCTGGTCTGGAGCCGCTCATGTGGGGAGTAGTATCACCATCTGGTTCCTCTGAACGAAGTGGAGACGAAGTGGTACGTTGCCAGTTAACAGATCCTCGCGCCATTATTAGTGGCTCCAGCAGCGTGTGGGCATGGGAACTTGTGAACCGACTCCCCTTACGATCATCGACACCGTCGCAGTTGGCTGAGAATCATACCAACAGTACCAGCAGTTCGTCAGTGTGAGGAAAGGAGATACTACTGTAGCAGGCTGCAGGGAACACCCTGCAGTGCAGTGTACTACTAGCGACGCTTCCAGCTGCTCCTAACTGAGGGCAACAACAACAGTCCCAACGACAAGGAGCCCCGACACCCGTCAGCTCGTCAAAGTCTTGGGAGTACTCGGTACTTGTACTTCAAGGTTTACTTTCAGAGAGACATTATCCGCGAGACTGAGCAAGCTCTAATATATAATTGCCGCTCGTTGAGAGAAAAACACTGAGCAGTAAGAGGCTTGGCTTGTCGGTGAACGTATCCGCAGCGATGCTTGATCCGTTCTGTTCACAGCAACAACTTTGCACTACAGTTGTGCTTGGCGCACATATTGTAAATGACATGCCCGACAGCATCGACATGATGATCAAGAGCACGCAGAGCGGGCTCCGACAGATGAATACCAACAGTAAGTAGCATGCGCACCAGTAGCGAACGGGTTCAAACAACACAGACAGCAAGCGATACAAGGACAAGTCAGACATTGCATTGGTTGTAGTACAGGTACCTAGGAGATGGACTATACTAGTGACGGATATGCACCTGAATGGGCTTCGAAAGAACGAACCTTGGCACCGACGCCTGACCGACACCTGACCAAGCACCAAGGACGGATTCTCTGATAGCGACTTATTAATACCAAACGCAAACCTGATCACAAAGATCCAATTGGGCAAAGCGCGGAAGGATGGCATTGGCTTTTGCTGAGCCGAGTCGATGTCTCAAGCCCTTGCTCATCGATGCTGCCGCTGCTTGTATCATCGCTGCCTGAAGGACCCCACGACGTCTATGTCGGTTGCGTCGCAAAGCGCTTTCTCCGACTCCCATACTCGCAGGTGCTCATTTCGTAGCTCTTCGCGTTGCGCGGTAACTTTCGAACTCAACATCCTCACAGGAGGTTGAGTCACATTCAGACCTCCACAGACGAATGACACGCATGCGACAAGTGCCACTTTCTCAAGTGGTGCTGGTGTTGTGGAAATGGTGCAATGAAGACGAAGACGAAGATGAAAGGGGCTTGACAAATTCCGAGATGATCAGCTTGATGGTTGAGTTGATGGCAGCACCTGCGACGGCGCGGCAGCTTGGAGCATGACTGACGGATTGGGACTGATCGATGGCGAGAGTGATGCGGCTTCTAGCTGGAACAGGTGTGTTTGGGAGTAACCAGCTATGCTGATTCAAGGAGATTCAACATTTCCTTCCGGGGAAGACATGACACAGTATTGATCAATAGGTCAGCGTCGACTTGATCGTACTGGAGTTGATCGTTTCTCGCAGGATCCCACAACTTTTCGAACGAATTCGAAAAGTTCACCGTTATCTGCCCCCGTTCATGAGCAGAGACGTGCTCGAAGTTTGAGAAAGAGGCGCTCTTGCTGTAATTGAATGACCCTTCCAGAAGATGAGTATCGTCTACAACACAAAACTACTAGTGCACAGTGTCGACATGCATCTCATAAAAATAGCGAAATAGTCAAATGAACATTTACCTTGGCGTGTATCGTTCGAGTTGAGTACTGAATTGGAACGCCGAATCGTCGCAAAATATCGATCTTGGAATACCGTTGTCTGCTGTCCTCCGCGCTATCAGTGATGATTCTTACACGCACATTGCGCCAATGCGCGCAAAGAATAGTCCATGTAAGCTGGAAATGCAACCACAACAAGAATTTGTACACGTTAGTCTAGATAATTTGGCATAATCGATAAGTAACTCTGTCACTTACTTCCAATGACGTAATGGTGTAGACGCAGATGTCGAGGGTGTTCTTAGCTTTTTTGATGTAGGTCATAACCGATGTGAGAGACGACCCCTCCTCGTGGACGTTCTGGCATGACCGATCATCACATCTACCAGTGTACATGTAGCGCAGGCACGGTCTTCGTTCGTCTGGGAAGAAGTAGGTATCCACGAACGAATTTCCTCTACCCTTGCACAGCGGACAGCACGAAGTTGGGACTGCACTCGGCAGCTGTGACTGATCTGGTTCTTGTTCAGGTTGAGTCGGGGGTGCGTCATTGGCGAGGCATGATCCTATTTGAGTTTGAGGGGGTGATGCTGGTTGGGCTGGTGGTGGAGTTGCAGGTACGTCGGAGAGGAGTTCATTGTCGTCTTCCCATTCGTAAGCCGCCATGTTCTCGTCGCGCTGATAGTCCGTCTCCATATCCTGGTCAGTCTCCGCGTCCCCACCGCGACTCTCGTCCATCGTCTCGTCGTGTCTCTCGTCCTCATCAGCGCGCCTCTGATCCAATTCAGCGGCCCCGTAGCGCTTCAAACCCTTCCTCCGTACGAGTCGTTTAATGCTGTTTGGTTCCCTGTATGTAATGCGCCCCAACTTTTCTGCCGAATATCCAGCCGGAAACAAGATCAGAGCTGCCTCTACAAGCAGTGCGATGATATCGCGCTGCGAGATCCCAGGTGCGCGCTGCTTCGCCCTCGCCATCGCCTTGGGCGAGATCACTGTCCGCTGTCTGAGCTGCTTCGTCATAGACGCTTTCCTTCTCTCTGGACTCTATTTGTGTTGTGAGCCCAAGAGACAAAAGAAAGCGCCCAAAGCGATTCTAGAATGTGAGCTCGTGCTCATCCAAGAAACTCGAACGAGCTCGCTCATTGTTCTCGCCTCGTGTTCAGTATGTGCCTGCGTTTGGCTCGGTTTCTTGGCCCAAATGGCCGACCCATATGTGGGTGGCACAAAATGAAATGCCACGTCAAAGAGTTGATTTGTTTTCTTCTCTTTTTTTCCTCCGTCTTTTCGGTCAGAGTGATGGTCCCGTCTCGTTGTTTCTTTTTGGAAGCGCCGTCTTTGCGCGCATTGGTATTCGCCCAACGGCAAACAACAACAGCAAGCGCCGCCGCGAGACCGGAACGAAAGCATGCCGCCCATGCGCTGGACGCCGCTGGCCGTGCAGGGCGCGACGCCGACCATCAAGAACCACAGCGCCACGGTCATCTCGCGCCACGAGATCCTCGTCTTCGGCGGCTACGACGGACGCCGCAACCACAACGAGCTCTACGTGTTCGACTGCCGCTCGTACACGTGGCGCGAACTCTTCGCGTCGCGGGACGTGCGCGGCACGCCACCTGCGGGCAGGAACGGCCACACGGCGACGCTCGCGGACGGCAACAAGGTGTTCATCATCGGCGGGTGGCTGGGCAGCGGACCGCTCGCGGCAGACGACCTGCACGTGCTCGACATTGAGCGATGGCAGTGGAGCCAGCCGAGCGTGAAAGGAGTCGGACCCGGACCGTGCAACATGCACACTGCAGACTACTTGCCGCATTTGAGAAGCATCTTGCTGTTTCGAGGCGGCGACGGACGCGAGTACTTGAATGATCTCCATGCGCTGAACATTGACCTCATGGAGTGGCGCAAGATCCATGCGACGGGCGAAGTGCCTGCGCCGCGAGCGAACCACAGCTCGGCTGTTGTCGGCACTCAAGTGCTCGTGTTCGGCGGGTGGGACGGACAGAAGCGACTCAACGATATCCACATCTTGGATACGGTTAGTTTCACGTGGTCACGAGCAGATGTGAAATCGCCGCTTCCGCACCCGCGCGCAGGGATGACGTTCTCGTGTCACAAAGATCGCATTTTCCTGTTTGGCGGATCAGGTCCGTCTGCGAAGTGCTACAATGATCTACATATTTATGAGCCATACGAACAGGTGTGGATGGAGACGCTGCAATTACCCGCAGACAACGACCGCAATCCGAGCGGGACAGAAGAAGAAGATATGGGTGGCGTGACACTGACTCCGCAGCAGCTTGTCGACTACGGGATGTACGGAGACGGCGATGCGAATCCAAATGACAACCCGCATCACGACCAGATCGTGATCTTTGGGAATGGACCAGGGCGACGAGCGGGGCACTCTTGCTCGGTTGTGGATCGCAAACTGTTTGTGTTTGGCGGATCCTACGGCAGCGAGTACCTGAACGATTTCTACGTCCTCGACACGGATCCGCCGCCACGAGCCGCGATCTCGTACGCATCTTCCACGCAGACGCTCCAGCAGTCGCTCAAGTATTTCATGAACTCGGAAGAGTTCTCCGACATATCGTTTGTAAGTGCCATTCACTGTGTTCTGCTCGTCGTGAATTGCCTTCTCGTGAACTAACTTCATTATTTGTATGGATTTTGTCTGTTACAGCTAGTCGAAGGTCGAGTGGTTTACGCTCACAAGGTGATTTTGTCGCTGCTGAGCGAACGCTTCCGAGGAATGTTCACAGCGGGGTTCCGCGAATCCAGTCAGAAAGAGATCGCTCTTCCAGACATTCGATACGTCGTGTTCTTGAAGATGATCGAGTACTTGTATACTGGTCATGCAGTCGAAGGCGTGACGCATCGCAGCTCTCCAACATCACACAACCGCAGAGAGAGAGCACGACCGAATCAGTTGAAAACAGCAGCCGAGCAGCATGGCAGATGGTCGTCGTTTCATCCAAGCAACGAGCGGGATGTACGAGCAGCTCGATCGTACCTCGCGTATGTGGATGATGAGGACGAGGAATGTGTCGATGAAGAAGAAGAAGAAGAAGAAGAAGAAGATGAGGACGATGAGGAAGACGACGAAGATTTCATCGGGTCGACAGGCGACCTGGATACAACGCTGGATCTCCTGGTGCTCGCGGATCAGTTTATGCTCGACCACTTGAAGCAGATTTGCGAGCGTGCACTGCAATACTCTGTCACGGACGAAACGGTTGACTACATCCTGGACGCTGCGGACCGCAGCAATGCTCTACAGCTGAAGGCGATCTGCATGCACTTCCTTCGAAATCAAGACGCTGCGTCGCGTTACACGTATCACACCTACGAGCACCAGCACGAGCAAGACCCAGATGCGTATCCGCTGGACCAACGTCGCCACAGTATTGAGTAAGTAGTAAACTCGTAAATTCAATCCACCATAACTAATTATTTGATGTAGACGACGATGAATTCTTACTCCCTTAAGATCCAACTACTGTAGAGGAGCGCACGATGCGCATTGGATCAGAACCAAAATGCACAGGCGGAAAGCAAAGTGAGGTTCAACTCCAGTGACGATACAAATGGAGCTGCACCCACAAGGTATCGCACTCGAGGTGACATTGAAGCAATTGGATCACAAAAGCGGCAAATGTGACGTGAGATTGAATTGAGGGAAGTCGGACCGGCTCAGCCAGCATGATTGCTGACAAATGTTTACCGGAAGCTTGGAGATCAAGTTGACAACAATCGGAATGCTGGAAAGTGGGCTGATTTGATTTGAATCAGTTGACATGAATGCTTGCGTTGACGACCATTCCCACAGAGCAACCAATGAAAGCGAGTTGTTCAAGTGATTTGGGTAGAAAATCTCAAGGAGAATGCTTCAGCTGTGCAAGAGCTTCGACAGATTGGCAAGTGTTTGGACAGCAGAACGGAAAGCGGCGTCACCAAAAGCTTCCCACTCTCATTCCCTTATTCGACAGCGAGTGCACACGCCGCTCTTCACTCCCGAATCGGCCCCATACGACAACTACGCAATACCATCAACATTTAACCAAACGCCATGACGTTCCTGATCTCCGAAGACGCTATCCAAGAACCAAGCGCCACCACGCGTCTTGCGCCGAACCAAAGCTTCGAGAAGCGCTTCACGTTTGAAGGGAAAGCGCTCAGTGCAACGATTGAGCTGCTCATTCTGTCCACCACTCCCAGCTTCACGCACGTGAGCTTCAACCAGACCACACACGAGAATGTGATCCGCGTGTCTGGAGACTCGGAGGAAATCGTCGGTGCAGTGAAAGTGCTCCCCGCTGGACCTACTGGCCTGGAGATTCGAGTCGACGAGCGCTTTGAGACAGGCCACTTGCTCGCTGAAGTGCTGCTCGCACAGCCATCCCAGGTGAAGAGTGTGCCATGCACTGGATCTGCTGTGGTGGTGCTCGACGGGAGCGTTGTCACAAAGGACCAGAGTGACTCAGATCTCAAGATCAGCCTGACGGGCAATGGAGATCTGTACCTATCCGATGACCACCTGAATCTCCGATCGTTCGATTCTCGTCATCTGGCAGGGGCGAGATCCAGCTTGCTTCCCCCAGCGTGGTCGTCGCTGAAGATGTGAACATTCACACTGTGGATGCGTCGCGCATCAAGGTCTTCACCAGCAAGCTCGAAGCCACGAACATCAACCTCTCGATCACCGGCAGTGGGGACTTCCAAGTCGCAGCACCAAGCATGGGCCGCACTGATGCGCTGTCACGTCTCGTCGCGAAGGAGAAGCCCAGCGTGTCGGTCACTGGAGCGGGTGACTTGGACATTTTCTACCCAAACGTGCACGCTGCGGAGCTCGGCGCCTCTGTGACTGGCTCAGGCGACGTTCGTATCGCTGTCCGCAATGAGATCTCCGCCAGCAGCTTGAAATACAGCGTCACGGACTTTGGCAGAATCGCCATTGCGTCGCGTGAGAGGTCGTGCAACTCGCAGGTCATCTCGACTATCGGTCACGGCCAAGTGGACACTGGCGATGCGCGCACCGTGTATCATCGAATGCGAACATCATCAGCAATGGAAACGTGATCGTTCAAGCGAGTGGTGCGATCCGAGCCAATGCCGTGGGCTCCGATGCCGTTAGCTACATCGGCGAGGCGCCAGCCAGTATTGAAGGCAGCACCACTAAAGTGAAGAGCACCACGCGCGATCCTGCAAAGACACACTTGGGCAAGATGACGAAGGAGAAACACGCGAGTCACGTGCCTGAAAGGACGCGGCATTCTCAACAATCGGCGTCGAGGAGAGCAGCAAGCGCATGTACAAGGTCAAGATCCGCAGCTTCTCAGAGCTGAAGGGCAAGGTGTGCCGGTTCTTCGGCTTTGGCGCGGATTCCGCCGTTGCTGATGTTGAGCCAGCTGGACTTCAGCTCTTAGTTGCCTTGTCGACCTCTCTCCGATATCCGACTCTCTCTCTCTTTCACGTTAGCACACCGGAAACTACAACTTCGCACATCCAACCAACTCCATTACGTTTACGATTGTAAACACAAATTCAAATTCCCCCATGTGCAAGATGCTGATGAACTAACTCACAGGTCTGTAATTAAACATGTGATCGGCTTCAGGCTTTACAAAGCCGGATTTCTATGCTCTCTCTTCAGTCGACGAGCATGCAGCTCATCAAATCCACCGACCTCTTCGCTTTTCATCAACGGGGCGTGCGCTTTGGCTATGGCAAATAGTGGATTTGTGGCTGCAAAGTCCTCGTGGCGCTGTCCACTCATGCAAATGGGTGCAGGATCAGCGGAACCTACATACATTCTCACCTGATCCAGTGAAGAATGCATGTATTCTAAACATTTACCATCATTCCGGTATCGAAGAGATCACCTTTACCAGCACTCTGACACGATTGAGGAGGCCAAAAAGGGTCACATCACCAAACTTCTTCCAGCTTTTGCGCGCTTCCCGCCAGCGCTCATTCGACAATTCACAGCGCGCTTCACTCTTCAACAGTAGCAGCAGCGCCGCTTCATCTATACTCACTGCATGTTCCGCTTTGCGAGCAGAGTCACCAAGCCGCGCACCGCTGCAGTCTTCGGCATGGCGTTCGGGATCCGAGAGAGCGCGAAGTACGAAACCCCGAGCGAGCTCAAGATCGCGCCAAACCAGCACGTGGAGAAGCAGTTCCGCTTCGACGATGAAAGTGGTTCAACCATGAAAGTCAGCGAGCTCGTGCTCTCGACGCCCGGCTACACGCGCGTGAGCTACAACGCGCTCGGTCGCGAGAACGTGATTCGCTTCTCTTCCGACTCGGAGGCGATCCTGGACGCCGTCGAAGTCGTGACGCACGGATCCCAGGGCATTGAGGTCCGCACCCGCTCGTCCATTGGGAGCAAGGGTCATTTGCTCACAGAGATCTTCTTGGCGCAACCTGCCGAAGTGAAAGACGTCGCGTCCACAGGCTCCGGGATCGTCGTGCTGGAGGAGGGCGTGCTTGTGAACAACCGCCCCGACGCGGACCTCAAGATCACGCACACGGGGAGTGGCAAACTCTTTGTGTTAAGCAGCGACTCGACACTGCAATCGCTCAATCTGTCGCTGAGCGGCAGCGGCGACATCCACTTTAATGTGCCAAACGTGACGGTCGAAGAGAGCGCCAAGCTCAACCTCGCCTCGTCCGGGACGCTCCGAGTGTTCTCGACCACGCTTACCGCCAACAATGTCAAGCTCGCCGTCGCTGGGAGTGGCGATATCCGACTTACGACGCAGGCTCTTACTACGAAAAAGAAGCTGAGCGTGGCGATGGCGGGGTCTGGGGACGCGAGAGTGTACAGCGCGAACATCCAGGCGCCGGAGGTCAATCTCTCGATGGCTGGCTCTGGGGACATCCGCGTCGGCGCGCAAGACCAGCTCGTGGTGAAGAACATGTCGAGCTCGGTCATGGGCTCGGGGGACATCACAATCGCGTCACGCGCGTCGCAATGCGAATCGCACCACATCTCAATCGCGGGCTCCGGAGACGTCGACGCCGGCGGCGTCCTCGTCCAGGCAACAAAAGTGTCGATCGTCGGCAGTGGGGACTCGGTCGTTCAGGTCTCAGACACCCTCAAGGTCAGCAAGATGGGCTCGGGAACCATCAAGCACGTGGGCCAATTGCCCCAGGGCGTGTCGACCAAGGGCATCAAGGAGATCGTCCGCTACGACGCGATTCACTCGCTGGTCGACAAGCTCGCGTGGCAAGCGCCGTGCGCGATCCCCGCGAAGGAGGAGGCGTTCGACCGCATCAGCGTGCGCGCCAACTCCACATGGGAGTACCGCGTCGAGATCCGCAGCTGGAGCGAGCTGTTTGGGAAAGTGCAGGAGTACTTTGGATTCGGAGGAAGCAGCAGCGCCACGTCGCCACCGTCTGCCTCTGGGTCTGGGTCTGCTGCAGTGGCGCCGAACCTTCCTGCGGTTGCTACTCAGACTGGAGCTGGGTACGAAATTCGACGAGACGAAGTGGATTTGCGCGGCAACAAACTGCCATCAGAGGGCAAGCGAGCGCCGTAGGAGGTGTAGTTCATGTAGGATGCTGGACAAACAAGAGCTTCACGCACTTGATGACAGTACGTATTCAAAATTTATTTCGTTGTTCACAAACTTCTCAACTACTACTACTGAATGCACTCACTCGACATCACGACAGAGAAGAGTTTGCTTCTTTTCAACACACGAACAAATGAACAAAATTCCCACACATGCGAGTGCGAGCTGCCAACCAACTTAGCAGTGCATCGAGTTGTTTGGGCCGCGCTGGATCGAGCCCAGCGTCGAGAGGCGCGAGTTGGTGCCGAACACCACGGGGGTCTCGTTGCTGAAATCCTGCGAGAGCATTGACTGGTCATCCGCACTTTGGTACTGGGACCACTGGCGCAGCGTGACGAGGAAGATCCCTACGTGGCGGACGAACAGGAGCAGGATCACCACAAAGTTGAAGACCACGAACCCGTGCGCGATAGTGCCTCGCGTGGACGTCTCGATTTCGCTCACAGTCAGGAACGCAAACGAAGTCGACAGGTTGATAATGCGGACCAAATTCAGCAGAATGACCAAAACGTTGACGCGCTTGTCGGCGTACGGCAACAAGTAGACGATCACCACGCAAAAGATGACGTGCACGATGAGCAGCGCGACCAGCTGGTCTGGCACGTCCTGCACGCCGCCTGTCAACACGCCGATGACCACTTGGAAGAGCACAAAGCCCACGAAGAAATAGCGGAAGCCCTGCTTCATGTCCGCGTACAGAGTGCCGTACAGCGCGTGGTTGGTGAACTGGAAGGCTTTGTTCAGACGAATCGAGCGCACCTTGTAGAACAGAAAGCACAGCATGCCGACGACGACCACCCACATGTTGCCCATCGCCACCACGATTTCGCCACTGACCTGGTAGCGGATCTGCATCGTCAGCTCGTAGGCCGACACCGTGATCAACGGGTAGATGCTCACGAGCCACAGCGCGACACCTAAACCGAGGACGCATACTCCAAAGCTGTCCTTCCACGCAGCACGCTTCGGGGTCGTGTCTTCTTCGCTCTCGCTGCCTTGGTTCTTTCTAAATGCGACTTGACGAGCAACTGCAAAGATTGCAAAGAATGCCGCCACGATTCCCGCAAGCACCAAGAAGAAACGCGTCGTGCTCGCTAGCACCGTGCCTTCGTCAATCCCAAGTCGATCCGAGTACGAAACAATGCCGGTCAAGATGATGAACTGGAGTCTTCGAGCCGCCGCATTAGCCGTCACAATCGAGTGGAGGTGGAAGTTCACCCACGAGAACGAATCCGTGAAATCAAGGATGATGTACGGCGCCTTTGTCAACTCCATCATCGAAATCGAACCCAAATGCTGGTAATAAGTCATCACAGCGACAAGCTCCCACGTTGTAGGCATGAACCAGGATCCCCCAGTGCGACGAGCGCTGGCCGATTCAGCAAGCCACTGTGGCGACTTCAACGCAAGCAGATGGAAGAACACGAGCAGACCAAACGACACGAGCGTGAACGCGTAGCTCGAGTAGCGAATCGCGTTCTGAGTCTTGGCTGCGAACGCCGACACCTGGATATCTGCGCCAGGTGGAGGGTGATCACGGTTGTTACCACCGATGACACTTCCGTACGTCGAGTTGTCCGCGTCCGTAGTCGATACTTCACCACTGCCGTCCGTGTCGAGGATGGTGCTTGCTTTCCCACGTTTGACGATCTCAGCGTTGGTGTTACGGTCATACTTTTCGTAGGTCTTCTTCTTGTTGCCATCTTTCACTGTGATGGTAGACTTCTCGACAACCTTGAACGCAGTGGCTTTCTCATCAGTCTCATCGTCGTCGTCTTCTTCTTCGAGTACTGAGACAGTCTTGTTTTTCTTTCCAAGTTCGTGGGTCTTGGCTTCAATCTTCTTCACAGGCGTCGCCTTGTCTCTAGCGCTGCTGCTGCTTGAACTGGACTCGGTTGTATTGGCTTTTCCATTTGCAGGACGAATAAGGTTGAAACCATTCGCAGCAGCAGCGTCACTTGGCTTGCTGCTGCTGTTGGTGTTTGCTACGACCTTATCGGCAACAAGATCAGGAGCAACAACCTTACCAGCACCATCCTCTGCATCACCTGCTGCCGTTGCTGCTCCAGGTGTGGTCGTAGAGTTCTTCCTTTTGAAGAGATCTGTGATCACGCTCCAATCAATTGAGAAGCCTGGACGCTTACTGGTGGGTGTCGGTGCTTCAGTAATTGGAAGAGCTGCTCCACTAGTCGAACTGCTTGGACCAGCAGGTGGCGAGGCTGGACTGACTGTCGGTGTTGACACTGCAGGATCCTTGACTGTACTTCCAGTCTCGCCACCCGAGACGCTAGACCCGCTGGTTGGAGCTGAGGTTGGCCTGCTCGTCGAAGGAATCAAGTCGGGCAAATCGATCGGCAAGATCGAATCTCCCGATGCTGGTTTCGAAGTGGCGGCAGCACCAGGTTCATCAGACGCAGGAGCTGAAGTCGGCCCGCTCGTTGGAATCAAATCAGGCAAGTCAACCGGCAAGATTGAATTATCTGACGCTGGCGGGGAGGATGCCGCACCAGGTGCCGCTGTTGGTCCTCTGGTAGGGATCAAGTCAGACAAATCGATCGGCAAGATCGAAATACCCGACGCGGGTTTCGGAGTTGAGGTCGAATCGGATGCGTCAGATGATGTTGCTGGGGCTGGTTCTCTGGTCGGAATCAAATCAGACAAATCGATCGGCAAGATCGAAATACCCGACGCGGGTTTCGGAGTAGAGCTCGCAGCAGTTTCATCAGAAGCCGTATCATCACTTGTGGAAGGCGGAGCTGAAGACGAGATACCTGATTCCGCTGGGTCTGAAGACTCATCATCTGTGTCATCAGCAGAGCCGGTCTTTGACGTGGCGTCCACATCACTATTTGGAGCGGTCGAAGTTGGAGCTGGAGTCTCTGCAGGAGTTGGTGCATCAGCTTCGTCGTCTACCGCTACTGGAGCTGGCGTAGTCTCATTGTCTTTAATCGGAGTAGGAGACTCGGGAGCCGGCGTTGGAGTCTGGTCATTGTCATCATCAGCATCGTCATCCTCTTCATCACTCGCATCTGGAGTTGGAGTGGCTTCATTTTCGATGGGTGCAGGCGAATTGTCAACCGGAGCAGCAGAAGCTGGAGCTGCCGAGGCAGGAACTGGGGTGGCCGGGCTTGGTGAAGGCACAGAGGTGGCTTCATTCTCAACTGGCTCAGGCGAAATTGGAGCCACCGAGACAGGAGCTTCGGTGGCGGGGGTTGATGCAGGTACAGGGGTAGCGACGTTCTCAATTGGCTCAGGCGAAATTGGAGCTGTAGATGCAGGAGCAAGCGTCGCTGGAGCCTCTGTTGGCTCAGGGGTAGCCTCGTTCTCAACTGGTTCAGGGGAAATTGGAGCTATCGACACTGGGGCTGGAGTCGCTGGGATTTCTGTTGGCTTTGACGTCGCTTCGGTCTCGGAAGGCGTCGGGACGACTACAGACGGAGTTGGAGTTGCAACAGGAGCTGCACTAGTCGTTGGCTTTGGAGTCACTTCTTGCTTGTCTTGAGGAACTGGCGTAGTAGTTTCAGTTGGCTTCGTTGTGGACTTGTCTACTGCCTTGTCTGAGGCTGGAGACTCAACCGATGGCTCAGGCGTGTCGGCTGGCTTCGGGGTCTTTTCATCCTTGTCCTTCGACGCATCCGAAGTTGGCTTTGGTGTCTTCTCCTCGGTTGGCTTTGGCGTTTGCACCTCGGTTGTCGGCTTTGGCGTTTTCTCATCAGTCGGCTTCGGGGTCTTCTCCTCAGTCGGCATTGGCGTTTTCTCC
>JAADVK010000417.1:0-26626 GCA_023334975.1 Globisporangium sylvaticum
CATCGTCGGGATCTCGATCAGCGCGCCGACGACGCTCATGAGCGCCGGGTCCGACTTGAGTCCGAACGTCGCCACCGCCACCGCGAGCGCCAGCTCAAAGTTGTTGCTCGCCGCCGTAAACGACAGCGACACACTCTGCTCGTAGGTCGCGCCGAGCTTCGCGCTCATCACGAAGGAGACCGTGAACATGAAGAAGAAGTAGATCAGCAACGGCACCGCGGCGTACAGCACCTTACCCAAGTTGTCCGTGATGCGCGCGCTCTGCGACGAGAAGAGCACGACGATCGTGAACAGCAGCGCGACGAGCGTGAGCACGCCGATGCGCGGCGTGAACTTGGAGAAGTACCACTCCGAGCCCTTCGCCTTCGTCAAAGAGTACCACGTGAGCAGCGCGAGCGCGAACGGCACGCCCATGTAGATGGCGACGTTCTTGGCCACCTCGCCCAGCTTCACGTGCACCTCCGAGGAGGTCTCGATGCCCATGTGGCCCGGGAGCTCGTTGATGAACAGACTCGCGTACGGCGAGTAGAGCGCGATGGTGACGACCGAGTTGACGCCGATGATCGCCGCGCAGTACTCGTCGTCGCCGCCGGCCAGCGCGTTCCAGACCACGACCATGGCGATGCAGCGCGCGCAGCCGACGAGACTCAGCCCCGTCATGTACCCGACGTCATCGTTGAAGAACGCGGCCGAGAGCAGGAACATGACAAAAGGACCGAGCACCCAGTTCTGGAACGTGGTCAGCAGCAGCAGCCTGTAGTTGGCGAACACGCGGTAGACCAAGTTCCAGCGCACTTTGCTCAGCGGCGGGTACATCATCACGATGAGCCCGATGGCCACGAGCACGTTCGTGGAGCCGACCGTGGTGTCGTCGATGAAGTCCTGGACGGCGCCGATCTGGCCGAGCGCGAGTCCCAGGCACGCCGCGAGCAGGATCCAGAGCGTGAGGTACTGATGGGTGAACGACATCTTCTTGAATAGCCCGGGTTGCTGTTGTTCGCCTTGGTTAGCTTGAGCATCTTGGAGCGAGTTGCGCGGGGTCAAGGCGACGGTGGCGTCCATTGCGACTTGGAGCTTGCTTGGAGATGATGCTTGAAGCTTGATTTTCCGAGGATGGACTCTTGGAGGAGGCTTGGGGTTCCAGGTGCTTGGAATGGGAGGTGTTTCCGAGGAGGCGAGTTCGTGAGTGAAGCGAGCAGGACAGACTCTGGTTGAGGGCGTGAAGAAGCAAGCAGGCAGCAGGAGTCATCGAATGGACGGAGGACCCTTTGGTCTCGTCACCCTTCGGTGCGTTGGGATAGCCTGGCGAGTTGTCGTACCTCACGAGCTCAGGTACGACACGTAGGCGCTCTGATAGGAGCTACTACGGTAGCGTGTGTGTGTGAAGTTCAATTGCTGTCCTCCTGGTCTGTCGCGTGGTTGTAATAATACGTGAGCAAGTGACTTGCTCACGTGTTATGATGAGCGGTCCAACACCGAGCCTGGTCTGGAAATTAATTGACCATCCTGGATCATCTGCTTGCGGCTATTGCTGTGGAGCTGGTTGCTGATGGGTACCATTGGCGATGGCCTAGTGAATGCTCGGCCGTGTCGTACCTCTTGGGCTCAGGTAAGACACCGCGCTCTATTAGGAGCAAAACCTTAGTGTCCACATGTCCAGCAACGTTGTGTGACCAACATCGGAGAGCCTCCGATGCTTCTTCGTTCCTTTTGCATTGGCTGTCTCTTGAAGCTCGCAAGTGCGGACTACAGTTCCCCTCCTGCAACATGGAGAGGATGGTGTCAACGAAATGGTTGGTTTAGATGCGCAACGCAGGCGGTTTGCATGAGTAAGGGATCGTGAAAGTCTCACTTTGCTGTCCGAGTGCATCATTTTCGAAATCGCCCGCTCCAGGCTTCACCCCCACCCAGTCGTCACTCGTAATTCATTATGGCGATGCCAGCGCGACCCGGACGAGTTCGTCGACGCGTTCACCAGCGCGCACGCTGACCCCAAGTTGCTCGTGTTCCTGCTGGAGCAGGTCCAGCAGTATCTAACAAACGACATTCTGCACTGGTTCTCTAGACGGGATTCGTCACCCACTGGCTACAGTCACGCGGGGTAGTTGGCCTCCGAGCCCCAAGCGCGCTCCTAGCTAGTAATAGTGGGCACGCTTTAGTTGGCCGCCCAGACTATCGGAGTGTCAGTGTTAGAGTTGTCTCCCGACACCAACATATCAAAGTCAAGCCACCACTGGTTCAACGGCCAACAGCCAACAACAATGGGATGAACAGAACAGTCAAGGTTACAAAAGCAAATTATTATTATTCATCAAATTCGTAACAACATGCAAACAATATACACAAAACCTGGGAATCCACGGTAGGTTCAATCGACCAACCATCTACCTACCTTCACCAAAGCTGTAGAATCAAGGTCGAAAGACGCTTACGAGGACACGACAATCTCCTGCAGCGCCGTCATGTTGATCGCAATGCCCTCGGCGCCGCTCACGAGGCAGCTCAGCAGCAGCAGCTCCTCCATCGACACCTTCTCGAAGCGGCTCTCGCCCATGAGCCACTCGACGTACGCCGACTTCATGCTGCGCGCGATGTCGTCCAGGAAGAAGTCCTCGACGTTGAGCACGTCGTGCTGGCGGCGCATCGGCGACATCTGCGTGAACCCACCGGCAGTGCCCGTGGACACGGCCGAGAACTTGCGCATCATCACCTCGTCGTTCGTCGGTGTGAGCACGGCCGTGAAGTTCATCTTGGGCGTCGCCGCGCCGGTGTTGCCAGCAGCGTGCGAAGGCGAGAGCGTCGCGCCGTCTTCGTACCCAGCAGCCGCAGCACCGGTGCCGTTCGCTCCTCCGGCCTCGTCCTCCTCGTTGATGCGAAGCATCGTACCGGCGAGCGATCCGCGGTCCGTCGGCGCTTTGCCGGCGATGATCGGCGCCTTAGGCTTCATCTTCTGGTACACCTCGACCTCGAGCTGGAGTCCGTTCTCGAGCGCGTCCATGAACTCCTCGAACGAGACCTTGCCGCTGCCGTCCTTGTCGACAATGTCCATGAACTCCGAGACGTACTTGTTGATCTCGTCTTCGTCCATGACGCCCGACTGCGCAAAGATGTTCTGCAGCATCGTCATGACTTCATCCGAGTCGATCTCGCCACTGCAGTCGCGGTCCGCGAGACGGAACGCCTCCTTGATCTGCATGAAGATCGCGGTCTGCTCCGGCTCGGCGTACACGAAGCCGTCGCCGAAGAGCGTGTGCAGCGTCGCAAAGGTGTCGGTGATCGAGGTCTGGAACTGACTGCTCGCGCTCGCCCACTTCTGGTAGCTCGTGGCGTCGCCGTCGTTGTACATGTTGCCGTCGTCGTCGCCGCCGTCGCGGATGTCCACTGCGTTCTTGCGGTTCACCTTGTTCTCCTTCACGCGGAAGTTGAACCAGCTCACGAGCTTGAAGAGCAGGTTGTTGTTCGCCAGCAGCTTCTTCGAGAGCTTGAGCACCGAGTCGTACTTCTTGGACGAGAACGCTGGTCGCCAGAGCGACGGCTCGGCGTTCGCTTCGCCCAGAAGCTTCTCCTGTTCGGCGATGAGCTTTGGGATCTTGGTCTGCAGGATCTCACGGAGCTCGTCGAGCGCCTTGTCGTCGATCACGTCCGAGCTCGACATGTGGTGGCCGAAGAGCACGTCGAAACTCTTCTGGAGCTCCTTGAGCGTGTCCTGGATGTTGCGGCGCAGCATTCGCCCCGCGCTCTCAGGGCACAGCGCGAGCTCCACCACGAGGAACAGGATGATGCCCACCGAGGTCTGCGCGAGACTCGAGTACGACGTGATCGCGATGCTCCCGAACGTGTCGGAGCCGTTTGGCAAACACACGTCCGACTGGCGCAGCAGGATGCCCGCGGCAATGAATGCCGACACCAGGCCAGCGTAGTTGCCGTAGCCGCCGGCGAAGCGGAAGTACATGGAGAACGCGACCCAGACGAAGAGCACGACGTTCGTCAAGATGATGTTCACGGCCCGCGGGTCGCACACCTGCGAGATGAAGAACTGGAACACCGACGGCACGACACTGCCCGCGACGACACCGCCGACACGATTCACGGTGATGCTGAACGAGCCACCGATGTGGTTGCCCATGACGTAGGCCACGGCACCCGGTGTCGTGTTGCTGTACGCGTACACGTACACCGAGAGGAATGTGCCCATGGTGATCGCCGTGACGGACTTGAAGGTCGAGACGATCTCCAGGCGCGTGTAGGTGTGGCCGATAAAGAAGCCCTTGACGGTCGTGACGATGAACGACCGCGCGCGCGAGCCGTCGTCGTACTCCTTGGCGTTGTGGCTCGCCTGGAACTCGATCAGCGTGCTGCAGAACGAGTTGAGCGAGAAGAGGAACAGGTTGAGCGGCACGTTGCCCGCGACGTCGGACACCGACGCCTTCTTGGCGCGCAAAGTGCGATTCTGGATCGAGCGGTAGCGGTGCAGCGTGTTCTCCATCTGGGTCTCCAGCGGGTGCAGCGACTTGAGCTCCAGGTCTGTTTTATAATAAACACATAAACGAGATCGGTTAGTACATGAAGTGGGTACTACGCAGTGGTGGTTAGTCCCAAGTTTCACTCACGCTCGACAGAGTTGTTGACGCCCTGGCAGATCTCGTCGAGCAGGTCGCCCGAGCGCAGCTGGATGATGTAGATCTCGCGCTGCAGCGTCTTCATGTACTCGATGTGCAGGCGCTCGTACTGCTCGAGCTTCATCGCGTGGCTGAGCGACTCGAGGTCCGAGAGCAGCGACGCGAGCAGGCGCACCTGGTTCTTCACCATCGACCGGTTGAACTTGAGCAGGTAGTGGATGCCGAAGAGCTGCTCCCACCAGACATCTTCAACGAGCGTCTTCATGCGCAGGCTGCGCGCGGTCTCGGCCTCAAACTTGCGCTGCAGCGTGACCTTGAGGAAGTCCATGTGCTCGACGTTCTTGTTCTTGAAGCAGTACGAGTCCACGATGAGGTTGAGGATCTCGAGGATCTCGTCCGCCGCCTTCTTGGTCTCGGCCCTCAGGCGCGTGATGCCACTGCACGTGATAGAGATACCAAGTGGGACTTGGTTAGCACCTACCTACCTGGTTGAGGCATTTTAATGGAGAATCAATTAGGACAAGCAAGAACGTACTAGATGGGGTACGGGACGAACGTGATGAGCAGCGAGAGCAGCGAGCCGGCGACACCGAGCAGCACGTAGACGTAGAGGTTCTTGAGGATGTTGGCTTCTTCGTAGAACGGGTCACCCGTGGTCTTGAGCTTGGCGCTGTTGAGCGGGTCCGTCGGGTTGATGATCGTCAACGCTGCATAATCCAAACGTAACACACTCCATTAATGATCAGTGTACTCCCTCCCGGTGGGTTACACCAGTCTCCAGCATAACCAGCAGACACCTCCCCTTATTATTCTTAATATAGGGACAGTACCGTACCAAAGAAGAGGTTGTTGCCCATGGCGAACTTCTTGGTGTTGGTCTCGAACGGCAGCAGCAGGATCGCGACCGTGAACAGGATGATGAACGGCAGGATCACGTAGAAGTTGTGCGGGTTGACCCAGTAGGCGCTCGAGCTGAACGTGCGCGTGATGCGGAAGAAGCCGTCCTCGGGGCCGGTCGCAGTCTCCGCCGTGTGCATGCTGAAGATCGAGAAGAGGATGATGTTGAAGATGAGCGCCATGCCGTTGCCCACGAAGCCCTGCACGACCTCGCGGATCGTCGCACCGATGTTGTCCTTGGTCGTGAAGATCACGGCCGTGGCGCAGTAGCTCAGACCGCCCAGGTAGAACCAGTCGGGGAAGAGTACCCACTTCTTCGAGTGGACGCCCTTGGGGTCGTAGTCCGACTCGCGCGTCTGGATCGCCGACGCCAGCAGCACGCCGAACGCCACGCGGATCGCCATCTCGGCGTTGAACTTGAAGCCGGCTGTACATAATAACAATCACAACAACAAGTAGGCATTACTGTATGAGTACAGGCGATCACTTGATTGAAGAGGTCTACAGTAACAGAGAGACGTACGCGCGAAGCGCTCCTGCTTGAGCATGCCCTTGCGCTTGGCGTCGTAGTCGATCTTGAGCTTGGCGTCCTTCTCGTACTCGGTGCCGGCGGTCGAGCGGCCGTGCGCCATCGTAGGCTTGCGCTGCACGAGGCTCGGGCCGTTGGCGCTGGCGCCGGCGGTCGCCGCGGCGCTCGTGGTGTCGCTCTGGTCGTTCAGCGGGATCGTCAGATCACTACAGCAACACACGCAACACGTCCCACGTCCGTCAGTCCACCACAGTCAACATACACATACACATACAGAGAGAGAGAGAGCTATAGCCACACGTACTCTCGTGGGCTCTTGGAGCCGCCTCCTCGGAAGCTCATATTGACTGGCAGGTCGATCAGTCGAGCGGACGGACGAGCGGAAGGCTTGAGCGAGGGCGAGCGAATGAGAGAGTGAGAAGGGGGATAAAGGGAGGCAAGTGAATGATTTACAACCCCATAGTCAAGCACACGCATAAGCATGTGGGCGTTGCCTTTGAGCCAAAGCAGCGCGCTCCTCCTCATTCGAGTGATGCGCATCCTCATTCACGCTCATATATTTCCCGCGTGTTCTTTCTGTTGAGTGTAGATACGTGAAAGTACTGTGAGCCGCAAAAGTAGGTATACTGTATACTTTTCTGCTAATTAAATGTGATTGAAACGGATGCTGTGCGTATTCTTATGTAAAGTAGAGTGCATTGTGGAACGACATGTGAATGGTGGGTGCATTCTGTTACTGCATGGTTGTGTATATGCATACAGAGGGAGGTGGCGAAGCCACTTTGTCACATGGCTCACTTTGTCATAGACAGACAAACGTGCAAAACGCCGGCATCAAACGCGTCGTTCACCCTCGCCACATATACCGCCGCCAGGCCATCAGCAACCACGGACTACCACGTGGTAGTCTGCCACCGAGCTCTAGGAGCCGCACTACCAACCGAACCAAAAAGCTTCCGAGTCACGAAATCTCGCTGGCAAATTTTCGATCAGATTCAGCGATAATCTAAGAGTCCTGGTACAAGACTAAATACCTGCCAGCTGATTCACGCACACTGCTTGCAATAGCGTATGAAGGGGCAGTCACCAAACGTCGCTATCACTACTGCACCGATAGTTCTAGATAGACACAACTTCAGCTCCTCACCTCCGGGAAAAACGGAGTGTTCTAGACACCCTCGAAAAACAATCTCCATACTCACAAAGATGATTGATTGATGGATACAAACCAGACAGCGCAAACACCCTTGCGTAAATGGCACTACCTATCTGTCGCGCTTTAAACAAAACCATTTGCAATTTGGAGTATCACGATGCATAAACTCTTTCCCAAATTTGCCACTCGAATGTGAGGTCTGAAAACCTCGTTGCATGCAAATATACCTTTCATGTGCATGATCGTGGCAAAAGTCGAGCAACTGTGGCGGGAAAGAAACGGGCACATTTTGCACGTCTGCCGACCACATTCCAGAACACGATGCACTCGCTCTGGCACCTCAGCACGATTAATCGAATTGGCAAAAAATGGTATGTTTTGCGTTTTTCATGACAGGACTGTAGATCGACAACTTTGATGTTTTTTTGCAGTGGACTTATGCACTGTGGGGACCATCGACGTACATATGTTGATAGTACAGCAAACGCGGCAAACAAACGGTCTTTGGGTTTTGGTACATTGGTGATTACCTCCACTGAGCGAGTTGAGAGATTGCGACAAAAAGATTGATTTTTGAGGCGAACCCGTGCGGAAAGTTCTGGCGTCGGATTTTGAAACTCCGTACCCAAAAGTCGTAAGTACGATTTTGGCAATCGAACGACAGCATGCTGTCGCAGATAGTTTATGCTATATTACAATATGGAGGGAATATTGTATACACACTTGAAATGTTGTATACACACGTTGGGGTTGTCGCCAGCTTGGCTTCGTCAACAGTTTTCAGAATTCCCCCCAGCTTTGTTTCGCCACAATAGTACACGAGGACAGGCAAGGTGCAGCCCCAACAGCCCTGTGCGGAGCTTGGCGATGTACTAATAAATCTCCGCTTTTCTAGGAGTCCGTCGATTGCGAAGCGGATACTTGCATCTGGTCGAGAGAAACAGACGGGCTCAACAGTTCAGCACCTTAGCTCAACACCTCCGACTGCCAAACGAAGAGTGCTGTGCTCTTGTATCGTACACGTCCAGCGCCAACGTCCGTTTCAAAACAAGGTTCACTTCCCAAGGATAGCCCCAAGATGCAAAGTTAATGCACGCTGGTGGGACTCTCTCCATAGTGACAGCTTCACTGCTGTTTGGTAGCCGATCATCAGGCTTTGGGAACGAAGATGTCATGGCGTGAACGTGCCCAAACGGACGCAAGAGGCTTCAGTCGCGGTGGTCGCGGCAACAGCGTTGGCTAAAATCTTGGCCGAGGCTCGAGGGGTGGCAATGCACGGAGTGGGGGGTGTAAACTGGCGCAGCGACTATTCTTTGGGTCGTGAGGTTGAAAATCGGCAGAAGTGGAGCTGAGGCGCTCATTCAGACGAAACACGTGACCCCAGCAACCTACCGCAGCCATGGCGATCCGGGAGTGCGTCCTCGAGACGTTCTGAGACGACAAGTAACCCGTTGGCGACAAAGACGAGTTGGGTTAGGCGCTTCATCGATGACACTCTGCACCTGTGCCCTCCGCATGAGCCGACAACGAATATTCAAGACGCGATGGATCTGTGGGAGAGTTGCTGGACCGAGACTGCAAACTTAACTTCATCGCAACTGACAACGCTGCTTTCCACATTGGCTCAGCTGCTGGTTCCAACTGCACTTCAGCCACCGATTGTCAAAGAAGTGGCTCAAGCAGTCTCGACTTTGGTAAACGCACTGCAGGGCGACGCGACAACGCAAAGCTCTTCAGTGAACTTGGATAATCGAAAGCTGGAAGCGGCGAAGCTCGTCGAAAAGCTGTTTGAGGTGAGTCACAAGAGCATTTATTCGCACTCTATATCTCGCTTTGGCTCATGTTGCAGATGCTTATGTGCCTTGCCGTTTGCTGCTGACCTAGCGTCTGATCAAGTTTGAGTGGCGAACGACGAAGAGTGATGTAGCGGACGCACTCGAGGCGATGCTGCTAGAAGCGCACGGACTTCTTGAATGCGGAGACTCGGCGCACCAAGCTGCACGCGAGCGAATCTCTTGGCTGCCTGAGCAAGTTCGACGTCACTTGGACTGTGAAGACTACTGCGATAAGCGGAAATATTCCGGAGTCAAGCGCGACCAAGATCAAGACACCACTGAGCTGGAGAAGCCAAGTCGCAACGGCTCGTCATGCGGAATCCAAGCGTCCGTCGACCGCCGCAACTCAGCAAAGAGGGGTTGCCCAGCCAGTTAAAGCCGCTGATAGCTGTGCCAAGTATCTGAACCGATTGCAATCGCTGCTTCTTGCATCCTTTTCATGGGGAAATGGAATTCACTTAGTCCATCCATGGCATGGAAACACGTTGGGCATCGAAGAGTCTGCTTAGCCTGTCGGTGTCGAGCACGAATTGTGTGACAAGCCCGTGTTTGTCCGCGCAGCGTCATCATCCCGTCGAGCTTTGCAAGCTCGAGACAATAGCAGCTCGCTTCCGTGTGCTGGGATCAAACTCCTGGACACCATCGTGAAGCAGCAGCCATTCCCCAGTCGGACCTGCTCGCCACGCTGGAGCTGCTCGCGATCCACATGCTCGACACGCGAGAGGTGCAGGCGAAACTGATGAAGTACGTGAGGAGCGCGATCGCGGACGCGAGTGGGCGGGCGGTAGGTGGAAGCAGCAACGCCATCACGCTCACAGCAGAGGATGTGGAGAACGAGATGATGAAGCGCGCTCACTTGAACGCTCGGAAGCACGGAGGTATCTCTTAGGGACGTCCCTGGACGACCCGCTGTCGCTACTTGACTCGCTCTACCGCGTCGACCACATCAAAGACACGCTGCAGCAGATCCAGACGTCCATCCTAGTGGCGCACAACGAAGGCAGCGCGATCCCAAAGATTGGCCACTTTGTGTTCCGAGGCGCGCCGGGAACGGGCAAGATCACGGTCGCGCGCGTCGTCGCCAAGATCTTCCACGGCATGGGCGTGCTCGCCAGCGACAGGCTTGTGGAGACCTCGGGACTCGGTTTGACGGGACAGTACGTGGGGGACACGAAGAAGGTGGTCGAGAACCAGCTGAGCGAGGCGCGCGGCGGCGTGCTCTTCATCGACGAGGCGCACGAGCTGGGCAAGGGCCATTTCGGTGAAGAAGCCCTGACCACCCTGGTTGCCGCGATGACCAGCGAGAGGTACGCCGAGGTCGTGATCATCATCGCCGGGTACCCGCGGAACCTGGACGAGATGCTGGCTCGCAACGCCAGACTCGAGAGCCGCTTCAAGCACTACGTGGACTTTCTCGGCTGGGAAACGAGCGACTGCGTCGAGTGTGCGTTGGCCAAGAGCAAACAAGATGGGTACATGCTGACTCGGTTTGGTACGGACGTTTGAGGCGCTGAGTGGATTGCCCATGTTTGCGAACGGGCGAGATGTCATGCAGGTGTGGGGCACGGTGATCGACTGCCGCGCGCAGCGAGCGAGGGGGTCACCGGAGATCGTAAAGACCATCACTTACTGGGATGCAGAGGCGACGGGGCGTAAAGTTCCAGCGGGATGGAAGCCGGTGAGTGGCGCTGTGATGTGTCAAGTGGTCCTATTGCTTTTGAGACTGCTTTCCATCATGCACCAAAGTTGAGAGAGTCCTCAAGCCAAAGCCAAAGCGAGGTCCGCCTAGTGGAGGGAGTACCTGAAAGAGAGAGAGACGAAGCTGATCAACAGATCAAGAACCAACACAACAAGGCTGAGCGTGATGAAGGTGTGGACGATGCCACGTGGGCCGAGCTGGAGCGAGCCAAACGTGAAGAAGACGAGAGGCTACAGGTTCTCAAAGAGGCCGCTGAGCAGCAGTTGTGGGAAGAAACGCAGAGAGAACAGGAGCGAGCCCGGCGTGAGGAGGAAGTGAGGCTGAAAGCTCTTCGGATGCTGCCGACCAGCAAGCAAAGGAAGACGCAGAGCGAGAACTGGAAGGAGCAAATGCCATGGGTTGCTGCTACATTGTCACTACCTACCCGGTCGAGGAAGTCACAGAAGCCCAATCTGAACCCTTTGAACACTGTACAAGCGCTCCCGATCTTCTAGATGTTTGTTGTCGGCTCCATGTCGTCAGAGGCACGCTCTGCACGAGCGACTCGTGGCTCAAACTCAACAGCGACTGGGTTCGATTGGGTAGCATCACTGAATGGAGCGTGTCTTCGATCCAGAATGCCTGCAACAACAGTATTAGAGAGTTTGATACCATCCCCAAGCTGTCAACGCTTGAAGCAGGTCGCAAAATGGCTATAGCGCAGCATATCAGGACTCCACGCTCCTTCACTTCATGGATCACAAGCGCATGAAGTTGCATTCAGATTTGCCAATGCGGACGCTGGCTGGGCAAACCCGATAGTAAAAGATTGGCAGACACTACAATAGCACACGACTCAGAGCACAGCCGTACGAGAAGAGAGACAAACACACAGATAGCAAGGCAGAAATCGGGATCTTCATTCATTCATTTTGTCAATCCAGATAACTGCAAAAAAGAACACATCAGACACACAAGTAGCAAACGAACGGTCATGTAGCTTAGCTTAGAGCGTCTTGGCGCCGTGGAACGCCTTGACGTTGATCTTGACCTGCTTCATCACGCGCGCGTAGAGCTTTGGGCGGTAGCCGAGCGGGAAGAGCGCCTCGAGGAGCACGAACATCGGCGCCGTGATCAGCGCCTGGTCGAGGCTGTCGAGGAGTGCAGGCTTGCGGCGCTCGAACACGCCGTGGCCGATGAACTATCGTCACACAATGTACACATGCGAGCAGAGCAAGAACGCGTTAGAGGCGAAGGTCAAACCTAGCAAAGCAGAAAGCAGTGAGGACTAAGGAGCGCACCTGAAGGATCCAGGCGGTGATGTGGATCGGGAGAGCGACTTGCCACGCCGGCACGCCAAACATCGCTGGCGACGCGGTCTCAAAGTAGTTGGCGAACAGGTAGACGCCAAAGATGATCGCCGCGCCAAGCGAGCCGGCACTACAGAATAACAAACGCACGCATCGTCAGCACAAGAGCCCAATCATAACACACACGCACACATAGACAATAGACAGCCACAAGCGCAGACAAGCCACTACTACTTACATGGGGTCGAGCAGGATGTACCAGAGCATGTAGACCGCGGCCATGACGAGCGAGTAGTTCATGACCATGTACTCGCTGTACGGGAGGCC
Source organism: Globisporangium sylvaticum (assembly GCA_023334975.1). NCBI lineage: Eukaryota > Oomycota > Peronosporomycetes > Pythiales > Pythiaceae > Globisporangium > Globisporangium sylvaticum. The sequence goes on from JAADVK010000417.1 coordinate 12,352, forward strand.
CGCGAGGAAGCTCGGCTGCGCGAAGAACGGCTCGGTCTGCGCGAGGATCATGACGCCCGAGATGAAGATCGGCCAGATGCACGCGAAGTGGATGAGCTGGTTGGTCTTGTTGTCGTGGTACGACATGTAGAACGTCACCTGCTTCTCCAGGTTGAAGCGGTCCGAGATGAAGCCCATGCTGCTGGAGACTGGTGCACTTGTGGGGAGTGTGGCCTGGCGGTGACTTGCTTGGACGCGGCGGAATGGGAAGTGAGCGAGAGCGATAGAGGAGACCGTCGGGCAGGCCGAGAGGAGGGAACGAACTGGGGAAGATGGCTGTCTGCGGGTTCTTTTGGCAATTGTCATGTCGTTTCGAAGATGCCCATCAAAACGAATTTTGATCAAAACGAATTTTGATTAGTGCATCTACGCTGTGATTGGCTGAAAGTGGTTGATGCCGTAAAAATAGAGCAGTTCCCTGTTTCCATAGTGAAATGAAGTCTAAGAGGGAGGCTCTCTAAGTTATAAAGAGGTAGTTTCAGGATAAATCCAAAAATCAAGTCAACTGGGAAATGGCGTGATTGGTTGTGTAGTTCTTTGAAGGGGAATTTATAGCGAATGATATCATTTTATGGTTTTGGAGATGATGATTGGTAGAAAATCTGAGCACTCCGTAAACAGCATCGAGGATAGGGTTACAGTGTCTGGAGTTTTGTCTAAGAAACTTGCAATTGGGCAAAACAGGAACAAACCGATTTTTTCAAGTTGGTTACAGGGCACAAATACAGTAGGCGGGTACGTAGGTTGAAGAACCGGTTTGACAGCCGAGAAAAAAAAAGGGAGAAAATGACGAGACTTTGGATTTTGCTCAGGTCTCCAAATTGAGACGCCACACTGTGTGAGAGTGAGAGCTCTGCTCGGAGAGAGATGATCGACACGGACTAATGCTGGGCTGCGGGTCGTTTAGTATCCAGACGCCAAAAGGCTGGCGAAGCAAGCTCTCCAGGTTCGTGATATGAATGGAAGTATCTCATCAATAGCCCCCATTAGATTCTGATGGGGAGTCTGACTGTGTGTCCTTTCGTCGGTTTCGATAGTGGGGACTCTCATGCTTCGCGTCTTTGCGACTTGAGTTTCGTTCGCGCCGTCTGAGCGTCACTTGTATAGCAAGTCCATTCCACTTGGAAGGCACAAGGTTTCAAATGCTTGGCTATGCTTTTGTATTTGAATGTTATCCAACGTTTGGAGCGAGTACAATACCCTCTGACGGCTCTTTAGAGCGTCTTGGCGCCGTGGAACGCCTTGACGTTGACCTTGACCTGCTTCGTGACGCGCGCGTATAGCTTGGGGCGGTAGCCGAGCGGGAACAACGCCTCCAAGAGCACGAACATCGGGCCGGTGATGAACGCCTGGTCCAGACTGTCAAAGAGCGCGGGCTTGCGACGCTCAAACACGCCATGACCGATGAACTGCGCGTTCACAATACATCACAGTTAGTTGTACGAGTGTAGCATTGGTGCAACCTGAACAATAGCAAAACGCACCTGAAGGATCCAAGCCGTTGCGTGGATGGCGAGGGCGATCTGCCACGCGGGCATCCCGTAGAGCTCCGGCGCAGCCTTCTCAAAGTAGTTGGCGAACAGGTACGCAGCGAGCATGAGCGCAGCTCCGAGAGTGCCGGCACTGTGATTGGGCGTAGAAGAGTACAATAGACACACAATTATGAGCCATCTATTATAGCACACACAAAGCAGGATACTGTAGCCCTCGGCAACTCACATGGCGTCGAGCGCGATGTACCACGCCATGTAGATCACCGCCATGATCATCGAGTAGTTTACGACCATGTACTCGCTGTACGGGAGCCCCGCCAAGAACGCAGGCTGCTCAAACAGCCGCTCGGTCCGCGCGAGGATCATCACACCAGTGACGAAGATCGGTCAGATGCACGCGAAGTGGATGAGCTGGTTGGTCTTGTTGTCGTGGTACGACATGTAGAGCGTCACTTGCTTCTCCAGGTTGAAGCGGTCCGAGAACGAGTCGGACGACATGGTCTGCTGGGGGGGGGAAACGCGAAGTGAGAGCGTCTTCTACGAAATGCGGGGCCATTTCACCCGCATTCCGCGAAATCGTGGTTGTGTGGAAGCGTCGAAAGACACTTGGGAAGTTCGTTCCCTGCCGACGTATCCATATGGATGGCATCACTGATTGGGCCTCTGGCCCTTCGAAGGTACGCGGGGCGACTCTCGCCTCGGATCGCGCTCGTCGCCACCTTCCAGATGTTCGACGCGGCGTTCGTGTCTCGGTTCCACAGCCTGGAACAAGTCGTACACCTGACCAGCCCGTGACGCAAGATACTGTCGCTCCTGTACTGTCGAGGGTTCTTGCAGACCCGGAACGTCTTGCATTCGCCCTGTTCACACGCGCTGCACCTGCAGCTGGTGCGGAACTCATCGACCAGGTACACTTCGTAGCCCGCCTTCCGAAACATCGTCCTGAAGCCCTTGTCCTTGACGGGCTCGTTGAACCTGCGGTGCTGCCTCTGGCTCCAATCCCCGATCGCGACTATCGTTTCTGTTCCGCTCCCGAACAGCTTCTCGAATCGCTTCAGGAGACGAGCTTCCGTTATCTGGCGTCGCATGTAGCCGCCCAGCGTCAGCTTCCGGAAGATGCACTCGTTGTACACGGGGCTCAGACGCCTGTTCATCTCGTTCTTTTTCTCCACGTAGACTTTGAAGCGCTCGAGGTCGGTCGTCGTCCTGTTGTAGGCGCTCAGCTCCGCCTCCCATTCGTCGATGCGCTTGCTATCGATCACCTCCTGCTTTTCGCTTCTGCACGTAGTCAATCTTCACGCACCTAGAAATGGGTGTGAGTGCGTGAAGGTTGCAGCAATTTTGATGAAACGGTTTCACAATGGCAATAATCGTTTCTGCATGTTGCGCGAAGGTTGCACCAATATTGATTCGCCGGATCAAACAGTTTCACACCAAGCATTCCATTCCAACCATGCGGCGCTACGACGAAGCGCGCTGGCTGCTCCAGCAGTACGTGACGGAGCTGGCCACCGCGCAGCCCAGCCACGACGGGAAGCTGCACGTCATGTGCGAGGCGAGTTCGGGCGGGGACGTGCTCACAAGGGAGGCGTGGATCGTCCTCAACCTGCGCGATTCCAGCGCCGCGGAGCTCGGCAAACTGCGCGCGTTCATCGAAATCGTCAGTCAACTGAGCGCGAGCGTGGACTTCCAGTGGCGGGAGTTCTACCACAGTTTCTGGAAGCACGCGCTCCTGAAGCCGCTTGCGTGTACGATCTGCAGCGAGAGAATTGTCGGCCGTCACCCAGAACCCACCGAGCTGGACGAATTCGAGCAGCTCATGGGAAGCGAGGGACCCAGGTTTGAGCTGAACTTTGACGAAATAAGCCACGGGCGACTCCAGGTGGACATGCTCCGCGATCTGCTGTTCATGGATCCGCGGCAAGCTCTTGGGGAGAAGCACTCCGCCATTCTATCAAGACTGACGGCGTGGAGTCTACCGCAAAGTGTAACACCAGCAGAGATGGACACGAAGAACTCAAGGAGCCCAAGTCAGCCTACCCGAGTAAGCAGCAAGAAAGCGCGAATCGAGCTCTGTCTGACGCTGCCGTCGCTAAACCTCAGCACCTCGGAATTTCGAGCTCTAGCGCAGCTTCTGGAGGACATCGCGGAGCATGAACAAGGCGATCAGAGTGCTGAAGACAATGCGGCAGTTCTGTACGAGATCACGACGCTCGGCTTCCCGCCCGGCGACAAGTCTCTCGAGCACATGGAGCTGAAGATCCTGGAAGACATGATCGCGTCTGAGACGTCGACGATCCGGCATCTGCGTATCGAAAGCGCAGCGGCCATGCTGTTGTGTGACGAGGGCCTGCAGGTGTTCGAGCAGCTACTCCGAACCACAGTGTGCAGCTCGCTGGCAGGTACGAGACCGCCGGCGCTGGAAACGCTTCAGCTGTACGACGACCTGTTCGAGCACTCGCACGTCGAATCGATCTGCTCCGCTCTTCGGTACGCGAACTCGCTGAAGAGGCTCCATCTGGAGTTGACCGTCCCGTGCTTCTGTGATAGAGAGCGTACGAAGCGGATTTGGGCCTGGCTCGCCTTTGGGGTTTTCCATCCCGACTCGGAAGCGAAACTGGACCGCCTCGCTCTTTCCGTTTCGCCGCTTCAACCCGAAGACACGGCCACTTTCGCGTCGATCCTCCGAAGCCCGCACCCAGGAAAGCAGCTCTGGACTCTCGAGCATGGCGACCTACCGAAAGGCAAAGGGCTCGAAGAAGTCGCGCTACCAGCAGGTCAACGAGTGGTTGTTCAGCTCAAAACCAAGACGAAGCTCCGTGTAGCTCCAAAGGCGAAAGCACAAGCGCTTGGGTTCCTTGCAGCACCTTCGGAGGAGTTTGAGGTGGCGATTGATCTGACAGCGTGGGTGTGTCTGGTTGTGCGTGGCTGTGGGTTCGCGTGGGTGCCAAGTGCGTCGATTGTGTCGAGACGAGAGATGGCGTCAAAGTGTCGTTCAGTCCCAGAAGCAGTCAGCGAGGACGCAGCGTTGAGTGCAATTCCAATCGCAGGCGCAAACGTCAAAGTGTTTGATCGCTACGCGCTGACGGAAGAGATGCGAAGTGAGGACTACGCGCCGGACGATGAACGAGACCCCATCGACGACTGGCGGTGTGGACCCGACCCCATCGAGCAGCTCAACTTGCTGCTTCAGATGATCGGACACGGCTTGGAAGGACTCAACTACGCGTCGATCTACGAAATGGTCATCAGTGACTCGGACCTCAGTCAGATGTTGGAGTCGTGTCCAAACCTGACGCATCTCAACTTGATTGGCACGACGATCGCCAGTTTGGCGCCACTGCGAGCCCGATACCAATCGCAACAGTGCCGCCTCTCGTCTCTGAGTGTCTACGCGGATGAAGGAAACGCGCATCTTCTGTCGCAAGTGGCCGAGCTGTTGGAGAGTCCAGTCTCGACCCCGCTGAAGTATGTTGAAGTGAATGGGAGCGTTATATCGCCGGAGTGCATGGAGAAAATGAAGAGCGCGCTGAAGCGCAACCAGTCGCTCCAGACGATCTTCTTCAACTCCACGAACCACTGGGACGCGGAGGTCTTGGCTCGGATGCAAAAGGACTTTGAAGCGACACAACCACGCTCGAGACTCTCGCTGAGCTCGAAGATTGCGTTCCTGAGTGCCATTGAGTCGCACTCAAAGCGAGAGAGCACCACATCTGGGAAGTCAGGATCAAGGAGTAGTCTGGGGAAATTGGACTCGAGCATCGTTTCCCAGGTGTTCGCGTTTGCTGGCGTCCCACTCTCGCGCACGATGGTCTGGTAGCGAGAGCGACTTTAGCAAGTGGCAGAGAAATAAGTGCTGGTACCTACACCAGTCAGTACCGGCTACAGCAGTGTAATCCTGGACGAAGTTGAGATATTATTTCTTGTCCGAGGATTTATACGAGTCTAATAGCTGTATGCTTGGATCAACCGCAAAATCACCCAAACATGCGCTAATTGAGGTGTACTTGTCACATTGTTCACTCTGAATACGCACGTTTTGTGTGATATCAATATTTGCATAATTTATGTGAATGTGTAGCCGCAGCGTCCATTCACGAGGTTTTTACCACAACTGACGAGACAACGAACGCTCCAATTGGCGTCGGAGCTGAGCATGACGTCCGCACGCGCCGCCTTCTCCCTGCCCGAGGACGACGACGAGGGCTACGACACCCCCCGCAATGACTCACACAGCACCAGCAGTAGCACCAGCACCAGCAGTATGACTGACGGCAGCGGCGCGCTGGGCCGCCTGCAGCAAAAGCTCACGGCCGCGATCGAGCACATGGAGTGCGCACAATTGGAGTTCTTCCACGTCAACCGCGCGTTCGAAGCCCGCAAGAAGCACGAGCAGCAGCAGCAGCAGCGACGGCGACAGTATGATCAGCGCCAGCAGTATGCTCAGCAGCAGGGGCCGCTGCCGTGGAGCGTCAAGGTGCAGCTCTACTGCGAGTTCTGGCAGCAGTTTGTGAATCAGTTGCGCGAAGCTCTGCTGCAAGGCGATCGAGGCAAAGATCCAGAACCGGCTAGCAGCAGCAATGAACAGAGCCTGAAGGCGTTGAGCCTGCTCGCGAGCAACGTGTGGGGCGAGACCCGAGCTTCACCGCAAGAGATTTTCAAGTATGGACCGATCGTATTGTCACCACAGCAGGGTGTCCAGCACCAGCCCAAACTCAAGTCCAAGCTTAAGCTCAAGCCCAAGCCCAAGAAGTCCGACGCTCTGCTCAGTGCATTCCCAGAGCAGAGAGCAATGCCAATGCCAGCAGTCCCAACGGTTTTTAATGGGATTGGACCGCATTTGGAAGTCTCGAGCTGGGTCGCGACGGGTACCAAGACAAACGCAGACCTAGGTGCCGCCACCACCAGTGATGGCAAGGAGATGGCGGCGTCGTCGTCCTCGATGAACGGAGGTCCTCGGAAGAAATCCAAGACCGTGAAGACGAAAGCGAGTGCTCCTGTGAACTCGGTGGCAAATGGACCAGAGGCTGTGAAACGGAAAACGCTGTCGGCATCGAATGGCTCAGCAGCCCTGACAGGAACTGCTCCATTTGGAACTGCAGCGATCGCTTCGGGAGCGAAACCAGCAGCAGCGAGCGACGAATCGGCTGTGGAAAGGCGCTTGGCTACCGCTCCTTGTCGCAGAAGCGGGTTTGGTCGCGTGTTGGGACGACCTCCACCTGGTCGAGGGCACCCCAGAGCTAGTTCTGAGCCAGAAGCAAGTGCACCCCAGCCAGCGTCCTCCAGTGCGACGACAAATGGTTCAGCTTCAGCCACCACAATAGCATCGCCTCCAAGAAAGAAGAAGATTACTGCCAGGCTTGTGGATCGCAAATGTGTTCTTGCTTCAACCGCCGACGAACCTGAGCGTGTATGTGCTGATGCTGATGATGGTGAACTCGACGGGGATCAAGCGGAGCTGCAGATGATTCCGGTGGAGTCTGCTACAAGCGAGAACACCGTTCGAATAAAAGAAGAGGTTGTTGCCGGGAGTCACGACAGTGTCACCACCACCCCCACCACCAAACTCTCAGCGACTGCAAGGAGAGTCAGAGATCGATACTTGCTCTACGCGCAGCTCCGTCATCGGATTCAAGGCCAACTGGAAGCGAATGAGGTGTGGCTCGACCTCTCGATCCCATTCCCGACGCATTTGCTCATTTTCGAACCCAAAGAGCATCCGCAACTCGCAGACACCCACGGAAAGTTCTGGGAAAGCAGCATCGGGAGATATCTCGAGATGGTGTTTTACCACTCGCCAGCGGGAGAAAAGAATCGCGCCGGCCTTAGCAAAATGCGCTTGCTTCGACGCCAGAGAGAGGTGCTGAGCGAGTATATCGAAACTCTGGGCGTCTGCAAGGTCGCTCAGAAGTTGTATGAGCGACCCGAAGCAAGTTTCGCGTTCTTCTTTAACAAGAAGATGATCCGGTTGGAATTGCTGACCTCCGAGGAGCTTGATGTGCACCTCTTGTACCTGAAGGAACCGTGGAAGTCGCCAACGACACAGGCCAACCAAGTCTCGTGGTGGGAAACACTCTACACGACTGCCGCCGGTAAACCACCAGCTATCCAGATGAGCGAGGCGGCGAAGCAGCAGATCGCACGAGCTCACTTTCGAGGCGAACTGGATTTTGACGAGAACTGGCTGCGGTTTGCGAACGAGTCCCCGTGGAAAGAAATGCTGGAGGAGCTGAGAGTGGTGGTAACCGCGCCTGCCATCACCCCCGCCACAACCAACGACAGCAAAAAGGTCGACGGCGGTGGCGACGAGCATGATTTCCCGCAATCGCCTCCGCGTCGAAAGAAAATCGCGGGGAAAGTCCCGATGAATCGAGAACGTACTTTAAAGGCGAGTGGTACGTCCAACGAAGCTGCCGAGCGGCTCCGACGGCTCCAGCAGCGTCTTTCGGATCGAGCCGAGTCTTCGTCCAGTACAAGTACTGATGACGATGCTGATGATAATGATTTCATTGAGCAAGCTGGAGGACGGCGCATCAAGTTGGGCAAACGATTGCGGACGAGCAAGTAAGTAGTAGGAACCGAGTTCCCTTTGCGTCTTCAGATGGATGTCCCAGAAGGGGAATTGTCATTGCGAACTTGAATAGCTTAAGGCGGTTGACTCCCAACCAGTTTGGATGCGATTTGATTCTCCCGGAAGCTTTTGATTCTAGAGGTTGGATTCAGATTGATTAGTGGCTGGAATCAGATGTATAAAACAAAGTCCCGATTTCTGGACATCAGGGACGCGACCAAAACTTTTACACTGTAACCGTTCAAAATCTTGGCAGATGACTTCGTTAAACAAACGAAACGCCAGTTTCGCAAATCTTGTTACGTGACTTGGTTAAACTATGGGACTGCCAAGATTCGCTCTGTACCGTGTAATTTCATGCGGATACCAGATATAATAATCATGTCATTTTGGACCAATTTGTGAACAAATTGAACGAGCTATTTTTCGGACAATTAAATTGGATCAGATTTGCTGAGAATTTCTCAGCTCTGATCCAGTTTAATTTGACTTTTTTTTACTGTTGAGAATATTCTGAACCTGATGATGAAAACGTCCACGGAAATTCTCTTGGAAAAAATGTCGAAATAAAAGTCGTAACCCTCCAAACTGTATATCCCGCAGGCTATTTTTCCATTGAACCCCCAGAACACATTGACGCTTTCTTCCAGAACACTCTTCCTATGAACTCACCACGCTTGTGCTCGACCCACGCGGGTCAGCTCTGTTGCTCATTCTCGAATTTACTGCCTTCCAGTGAATACTCCCCGCTCTCCAAGCAGAACCCTCCACTTTGAAGCCAAACGATGAAGTTCCTGCTCGCCACCGTTACCTCCTCTGCTCTGGTCGCTACCTTCGCAGCCGCCGAGCCGTGCACCATCCCGCAGCTCACGAAGATCATGATGAACGATTTCACAAAGCCGTGCATGACCGGCTCGGGGCTCGACTTCATGACGCTCAACGGCGTGCCGACGCAGGCCCAGCTCACGAGTTTCTGCAAGACCTCGGCGTGCACGTCGTTCCTCAAGGCGGTGATGGCCCAGAACCCGCCGGACTGCACGTTGCCCACTGGCAATCTTCAGTTCCGCTCGCAGCTCTTCGATCCGATCGAGAAATTCTGCAGCGCCGTTAGCAGCGACGGAGCAGGAGCAGGAGCAGGGAGCACTTCGGCCGCGACCTCGAACGACGCCGGGAGCGCCAGTCTGGGGAACGACGGAGCAGGAGCAGGAGCAGGGAGCGCTTCGGCCGTGACCTCGAACGACGCCGGGAGCGCCAGTCTGGGGAACGCCACGACATACTCGAACGCCACGTCCCACTCGAACACGACGATGCCAGCGACGAACAACAATACCATGACCACCAAGCCCGACACGATCGCCGCAGACAATGGCTCCGCCAGCTCTGCCATCGATTCCCAAATCGAAGGCTCGGAGGATTCGATGTCCAAGGCAAACTCGGACACCGAGCCAGCGACTTCGGCAGCGACCACGGCCCCGACCCCGTCGACCACGGCCCCGACCCCGTCGACCACGAAGAGCGCCGCGGACTCGTCGTTCGCGGTCTCCGCCTGTGCGAGCGCGCTCGGCGTCGCTGCGTTGCTCTGGGTTTTGTAAATCTCTCCAGCTTAGTACTCTTGTGGATGGACGATCCACAGAGTAGCGTTTGTGTACTTTGCATGTTGACGATTGTTCTTCCTCGCTCAGTTCAGAGGAGGAGCTTTGCTTGTAGTATATGGAAAGAAAATACAAGTGCAGTCGACGGGACGCTCTGGGCGGAAGCCATTTGCCACTTGAGCAGCGATTTTGCTAGTGCTTGTCTCTTCTCTCCAAGGTATACCGCCAGTCATGGCTTCGACAATACACATGCCCAGTGAGTAGACATCCGACGCGCTGGATGGCGCTCCGCCGCGCATACGCTCGGGAGATCTCCACCTCACAGCCTCAGTTGCAATTGATTCTTCAAAGCCGGAAGCCGTAGCTACCTCAGGGGATAGCTCGTTCATGCCGACGTCACCACTGAAGAGATTGATCTTCGCTGAGCCGTCTGTGCCAACCCAGATATGATCGCAACTGAGGTCAGCGACGAAAATGCCGCGCTCGTGGAGATATTGGAGACCGCGAGCTGCTTCGTACAGTTTTTGCCACAGCAGGTGTCGGTGTCGATATTCGTCCAAATACTCACGCAAATTCGTGCTTGCCACGTTCTCAAACACAGTCGAGTACGGAGTTCGAAGGTGTGATGCGCCGAGCAGCTTGATCACGTTCGGGTGGCTCAAGTTGGACCATGTGTCCACGTCCTCAGCAAAGTTGGGCGGTGATGCTTGGTATTCCTTGATTTTGACTTCCGATCCAAGCCACTTTCCTTGTACCAACCGTGTCACCTCTTCACTCTCAGGGTCTCTCGCTTGTTCCACGCCGAATTCGTGTGGGGGAATGTGCCACACGGGAGTAGAGTAGTCTTTAACATTCGACAAGCGGGTCATTCGGTCCAAAGCGTGCTGCAGCAGCTTCAGCATATTCGGACTGCACTTGTCACCATGAGCTCTGAGTTCATGCTGAAGAAGCGACAACGCCTCAATTCGATCCGCCTCCTCTATCAGACTTGGCAGCAGCTGGGCATCACCATCGATCGCTGCCCTGAACACGCTGAGTATCTCAGCTTGGTCGCTTTCAAACGCGGTCGTCCAATCACTTTCAGTTCCAAAGGCTTGGTCAAGTCCGACTAAGTGCTCCAGAGCAGAAATCTCCATGTGGAGATCGCGAAGTCGGCTCACGGTTGCTCTACTGGCAACAAGACGAGCGACCAGATTACCATCAGAGCCAACTGGAAATCCACTGTGCGCGGTGACGAAACGAGCAACGATCGCAACAAACTGGTTCACGACGCTGTGATCGTCTTCGGATTGCTTGCTTTCACTAATGTGGTCGTGGATATGGAGAAGGTGGTCTGCGACGCCTTCCCAAATGGTGCTGAACTCGTGTAGCTGATCGCCTTGGTCTCTCAATGCTCCGAGCGTAGCACAAACTAGAGATTCCCGCGCGTCCGGTTCGTACCTGAAGCTCAACAACCCACGCTCATTGAGCAAGGAAACGGTTCTCAGATCACCATGTCTGGCAGCACAAGTCAGCACAGTTTCTCCATCCGCAGCAACGAGGAGTACCAAAGCACCAGCGTCGATCGGCAGTCCCACCAAGTCGAAATGACCGAACTTGGCAGCAGCGAGCAGAGGGGTGTCTCCAGCATCGTCTGCTGCGGATATCGGCGCACGGCTGTTCAAAAGCCTTTGAGCAACTTCAGTGTGTCCACTCCGACATGCTGCGATCAATGGCGTGCTTCCGTCAATGCTGCGCGCTTCAGCTTGGGCTTCACTCGTCAGTAATATCTCCACAATACTATCGTGCCCATGCTGAGCAGCAGTGTAGAGAGGAGTCTCTTTATTATCGCCAGCATTCTCAACGCTCGCGTGATGTTCCAAGAGCAGCTTCACAGCGTCTAGGTATCCAACTTGAGACGCCGCATAGAGTGGAGTTTGGCCGTCATCAGTAGCCATGTCTACGTCCGCATTGTTTGCCAGCAGCAGCGCCATCACCTCGACGCGCCCTTGTACCACAGCTTGATAAAGCGGAGTCTGCCCGTCACCTACCGCTCTATCCACAGCCGCATGGTTGTCAAGTAGTTGCTGAACAACGTCGACATGACCATTCTGAGCAGCGATTAGCAGAGGAGCCGCTCCGTCATGAGTTGCCATGTCCACGTCGCCATGGCTCTCGAGAAGGATTCGCACAACATCGAGATGTCCGTCTTTACATGCTGCATACAACGGAGTTGCTCCATCCTCCGTGACCGCGTCGACTGAAGCGTGCTCTGCCAGTAGGACCGCCACTACCTCGCTGTGTCCATTCGCAGCGCCATTATCGTCTGCAGCATCGACGTTTGCTTTGCACGACAGCAACAACCTCACAATCTCTGCAAAACCCTCGCTCGCAGCAGCCAACAGCGCCGTTTCTCCGTTGAACATTGGCGAATCGACAGCGGCGTTGCTCTCGAGCAGCACGCGAACAATCTCCAAGTGACCTTCGTTCGCTGCTGCATGAAGTGGAGTCTCCCCATCGATCATTGTGTATCTACCGTCGCTTGGTTCTCCAAAAGCGCTCGCACGGCGCTCAGGTGGCCGTTCTGCGCAGCAGTGAAGAGTGGAGTTGATCCATCTTCCATCGCCAGATCCACGGTAGCGCGACTCGAAAGAAGCGCACGCACAGCACCGAGATAGCCATTCTGCGCAGCAACGTAGAGCGGAGTCGATCCGTCATTCATAGGCACGTCAGCTACCCTTGGCGATCGAGCAGAGCTTGGATAACCTCGAGATGACCATGCTGAGCAGCTACATAGAGTGGGGTGGCTCCGTTGTGCATTGGCATGTCAATCATCGATTCATTTGCGAGCAGCACCTTCACGACGTCGAGATGACTCTTCTCAGCAGCAGCTAAGAGCGACGAAGCCCCATCCTCGATCACCAAATTCACCGCCGCATGGTATTTCAAAAGCAGGCGCACGATTTCCAGGTGTTCATTCTGGGTGGCAACATACAGAGGCGTCGCGCCGCGCCGCGCGCATCGGGGGCATCCACGGATGCACCGTGTTCAAGCAGTACTTGCGCAATGGCTAGCTGTCCACACCTCGATACAAGGACCAGCAGCGTGCTGCCGTCGTCGCTGAACGCATCCAGCGACACGCGATCACCACCATGTAGCAGCAACTGAAGCAGCAGACGCGAAGTTGCGACGTCGCCGCGACGGCAGGCGGCGTGGAGCTCCTCCCCCAGCCCGGAGGTGCTCGCCGCTGTGTCGCCCATCCCAGCGCGTTGGTGCGTACGTTCTTCGTTGTCCGCTGGCGCCATGCTCATCGTCTCTGTGTCTTTGTGCGTGCGGTATAGCTGGCGTCTCGCTGTGCTGCGTGTGTGGCTCAGGACGAAGAAGAACTGAAAAGCTCTTCTTGGGTTCACTTGGGTTCACTTGAAAGCATTGATTGAGGGGTGCCTTTCATAATCATTGTCATTCTCATAAGCCGTTATATGCAACATACAATCGATATTTTAATAGAAAAATATGACTTTTCAAGCTGTACAAAGGTTATCTGATTACAAGAGGTAAAATAAAAATGCCGGGTTTGTCCTTCCAAAGTTGTGCAAAAAAAGTGTCCTTCTTGAGCGCATGGACGGTGGCATTAGACAACAATCTGCTGTGACAAAAGCGAGGGAGTGGACTGAGCATGGATCACACGACCGAGAGACAGATGCTGTGACTGATGTAGCGTAAATTATTCTTTGGAGATCCCTCTTGGAGAGGCCTTTTTTGTCTTATTTCCTCTGTGCGTTCATGGCTTCCAGGCCTCTGATCTGTTTCTTTCAGTGTACACGCTCACGATACTTGTGAGAGCACTTGTGAGTGCACTCGCTCTTGCAAAGCATCCACAGCTCGGAAACGACCGCAGAGCCCTTATTGCCGACAAATTTTCCAAAATGCACTTCGTTTGCTGATCTACATGGTGTCAAATGCGCCAAAGAGTAATGGCGCGATTGGCTTTCTGCACTCCGGGTGGCACCACCGCGCCATTGTCTCCATGGGCAGCAGCACGCGCGCTCTCTCCGTCGTGGTCGGCGTTCATCCTCTCGCTTTGCTTTCGTCGGGCTTCTGCTCTGCTCTGCTATCCTGCGCTCGCGTTGTTGCTTGTGGCGTGTCGGCACGTGAAGCTTCGTTCCAATTCCAATTCCGAAATGCGCACTCCAAGCTGCTCCTGCCGAACGGAAACACATCACGCTTTGCATAACTTTCAGCGTTGCCGTCTACAAAGCACAACGCACGTTAGTTAGAGAGGTTACTTTGTGCCCCAACTGATGTTCAGCGTTGAGATAAAGAAGGTGGTCCAAAATGCACCAAATCAAAACGTATGCGTCGCGGAGTGCGCTCGGTTCACTGTCAAATCAGTTTGAACAATGGAGCTTGCATTTATTTGCGCAATTGCATCGCGAGGAGCAATCAGCTGTCAGCTGCGTCCACGTTTTGAATATGGATACAAATAAACATTCGTCCGTCAGTCATAAAGCGTCGGCAAGGCGCATCTCCTACTGAGGAAGCACCAGCAAAAGGCAAAGAGAAGGCACGCTTCTCTCTCCGAGCCCAGCGAGAGCCACGCG
>JAADVK010000418.1:0-26594 GCA_023334975.1 Globisporangium sylvaticum
AACGGCAACCTGACGATCACGGAGAACATCGCGGACAACGGCGGTCTGTCGCTCGCCTACGACGCGTACCAGAAGTACATCAAGAGTCCCGAGGCCGTGGTGCCCGCTGGCACGGAGGTGACCGAGGAGGAGGCGAACCAGCTCTTCTTCATCGCGTTCGGCCAGACGTTCTGCGGCAAGGCGCGCGACGGCTACATGAAGAACATGCTCGCCACGGACGTGCACTCGCCGGGCCAGTGGCGCATCAACGGCGTGGCGATGAACAACGACGCGTTCGCCAAGGCGTTCAAGTGCAAGACCGGTGCCAAGATGAACCCCGAGAAGAAGTGCGTGCTCTGGTACATACTGTGGTATTTATGCAGTGGCAGGCCCTTCAAAGTAAGAACAAAATATTAAATGGACAAAGTTTTGGAGAATTTGTGTGGGAGGTTGCTGAGTCAATTGCCAATAGCTCATGTTGTAAGAAGAGTCCGCCGGTAATGGACAACCTCCAAAATGTCCGACTGTACGTCAATCCTGTCCAATTGGGGTGGAAGAATCGCAATAACTGGCAAACCCGGCTCGTGCTTACCTAACATGTTCGCAATGGCAGGCTGAGTGCGCTTGACCCCGTTCGCGGTCGGCGCGTGCTCGCTCGTCGAGGATCCAGGGGAAGTCTCCCGGTGCGACGTCTTGGACGTTACAGCCGAAGTAGATAACGAGCGTAGCGGCCAAGTCCAGGGTCGAGTCGGTGGGAGGAGGCGTCGAGGGGTCCCGCGTGCGCTTGGAGATGGCGCATAGAGTGGAGAGGATGCTCATCGTGCGTGCCGGAGAGCAGATGCGAGAATGAGAATGAGAACTGAGAGCAGAGAAGCGATAGCTCATGGCAGGGAAGACTTGCGAGAGCAAGGAGAGGACTGAAAGGCAAAAAGCATGCACACCACCACGATCATGAGGTTGATGAGCATGCACACAAGTCTCTTGAAGGCACTGCGCCTGGAAGGAAGGCACGCAAGCCAAACTCTCATCACACCATTACACTAGTATGTAGCAGCGAATACGGTGAACAGTTCTGATTGGTGTCTCATTCACACGCATAAATAAATAAATAATGACTGAACCCATAATTTAACATTTCTTTAGAAGCCAGTCAGATCAGACCAATCTTTAAAAGGAGGATGGAGTCGCTCACTCACTTCAAAAGTTGCGGCGATTTGCGGAGAAACTCCCGCAACAAAAATTGGTCGGTTTCCACCACCCCATTGGTACAAACCAATGCGTCAGCATACATGATGTGGCTACCTCATCAATTGTAAGGTATATATTGCAAAATCCTACAATCATTGTCGATCAGGCGAATCCCTCATTCAAATACTTGGAGCAACCTAAAATAAATAGTGAGCCCCCTCCACCTCAATAAGAGAGCTTGCTCGCGCAAGAAGCGACACTTCCAGCAGCTCCGCTCAGTGAAGATGGCGATGTTGCTCGTCTCAGACGAGAAGAGCGGCATCGCCATCTTCACCACCTTCACTTTCAAGCACTGGACGACTCAACAACACCGTATCCTTAACCTTTAAGTTTGCATTTATCAAGGATATGCCTGTTGATAAATGCAAATTTAAAGGTAAACAAATATTTGCTGCTGCGCATCAACCTGCCGTCCGTGCAGCAGCACGCCAGCAAGCTCCTCTCGGAGCGCGGCTAGTGTCAAAGGTGGCAAGGAAAGCGTTAGCCATCATCTATTATTATACCGTAACCGACAGGACCGAAGATGAAGACCTCCCAGTCGAAAATGCACGAACGCGCTAGCGCCTTTTTATCGCTCAAGCAACCTTCTTGCGACATTCGCGCGGGACACTCACTGGCCAAGACAATCTCGTTTGCGCTGTGGGTTAAGTTGCGTGCCCACTTCCACGTTAGTGTGGGCCTCCTGCTATCGGACGAACTGCTGTCTACGCACACGATCATGCGGAGAGCCGCTTGTATTCGCATTCCCGCGTTCATATCCCAGTTGGTACTGCTGAACCACTCGATCATCGTTTGAGTTTGTGGTGATCAAGTCAGTCTCAAAGCCACAGTTGCACGTTTATATTTTTAGTACGCGCGCACCATTTTGCTGGTGGATCCACAAAATCCCGCACTGTACGTTTTACGAAAAAGCGCGGGTTTGTTCACCGTTCAAGCTTGAAATTTATGAATAAAATCCTTTGTGTGTCAAATGTACTGAATGAACAATAACCTATTCAAGTACATTGCCTTCAATCTATTGATCTAAGCTACAATTCTAGCCTTCCTTAAGAAGCAGACACGTACTGATTCCATCAAAGTTAACCCCACAATACTTATTAATAAATCAAGCGGTAGTTTTCGAGCCGCTGGTGCAATAAAAAGGGGAGGGCGAAGTGCGAGCGAGCGAGCTGCATTTTGCCCTGCAACAACAAGCGAGAAGCGAAACTTCCAGCAGCTACAAGCAAGCAGCAGAGACGAGAAGAGCGAACGCCATCGCCATCTTCATCACCTTCGCGCGCTCTCTCCACACAGCAGCAAGAGGCATCCCTTCCTTCCTGCAGGCGTCGTATCCCGTGTCTCTGTGTGCTACGCGTCCCAATCACGCAGCCTCAAAGTTTGGCTGTCGCAGGCGGCAGTTGAACGCGCAGGGGGTCGCTCGCTTTTCTTCTTTTCTTTCTGCGAAAAAGGACCGCGCGTGTGACGTACGCGGTGCGTAAGTGAGTGAGTGGGTGTTAGAGCTCACCTCAGCAGACAACAGCAGAGAACTACGAGGAAGCAGCAGTGGCGATGAGCGGCAGTGCGAATGGAGGAGCCGCGCCGGCGTCAGCGTCAGCGTCGCGCGCGTCCATGGACAACGACAGCGACGGCGGCAAGAACGGCGACGGCGTGTACGTGACCAAGTCGCGCTCGACGTTCTCCATGTGGCTGCACGGCAAGACCGCGCCGGCGCGCACGAACCCGGCGGTCGTGTTCCGCTCGGCGGATGTGATCCAGGAGGGCTACTTGATGAAGCAGGGGCTGCGCTTGAAGATGTGGACGAAGCGCTACTTCATTCTGCGACTGGAAGAGCGCCACATGACGCTCGGGTACTATACCAGCAAGGAGTCGCTCGTTCTCTGCTCGGAGACGCCGATCGGACCGGGTCACATGCTCGCGTCGGTGAACACGACGAAGCACCCGCGCCGCATCGAGTTGCGCTGCGGCACAAAGTCCCTGATCGTCGAGGCGGAGGACGACAAGTCGTACACGGCGTGGAAGCGTGCACTGCAGGAGGCGATCCGGTGGAACCACGCGATGGTGCCGACGAAAGACGGCTCGTTCGTGGCGTACGGCAAGCAGGCGACTGAGGACAAACTCAACGAAGAGCGCAGTCGAACCGAGGCAGCAAAGAAGCTCCGCGAGAAGCAGCGTGCAGACGAAGCGGCAGCGGCGGCGAATGCAGCGAACAAGCCAAAGTACCTCCCTGCGACGCGCGAAGGCACGCAGTGCTTCATGACGTCGAACACGCGCTTTGAGATCCCGAGCTACTTTGAGTACGTCAAGACGATCGGCTCTGGCGCGTACGGCGTGGTCATCTCGGCGAAGAACACGCAGAGCTCCAAGACCGTCGCGATCAAGAACATCCAGCGTGCGTTCGACGATTTGACAGATGCGAAGCGCATTGTGCGTGAGATCAAGCTCATGCGCCACCTGAACCACAAGTGCGTGCTCGGCGTGGACGACATCCTCGAGCCCGTGTCGCTCTCCAAGTTTGAAGACGTGTACATCGTGTCGGAGCTCATGGCGACGGATCTGCACCGCGTGATCTACTCGCGCCACGCGCTCTCGGAGGAGCACATTGCGTTCTTCATGTACCAGATGCTCTGCGCCATGAAGTACGTGCACTCTGCGAACGTGATCCACCGTGACCTGAAGCCCTCGAACATCCTCGTGAACGCGAACTGCGAGCTCAAGATCTGCGATTTCGGGCTCGCGCGCGGTATCTTTCCAGAAGAAGAGCTCGAGTTGACCGAGTACGTGGTCACGCGCTGGTATCGCGCGCCGGAGATCATGCTCGGCTGCATGAAGTACACGAAAGAGGTCGACGTGTGGTCCATGGGCTGCATCTTCGCCGAGATGATGTCGCGCAAGCCGCTGTTCCCAGGCCAGGACTACATTGACCAGCTGCACCTGATCATGAACGCGCTCGGCGCGCCGAGCGACCAAGAGCTCTATTTCCTGACGAACGCGCGCGCGCGCAAGTTTATGAACACGGAGTTCCACAAGCGCGGCCCCGGTCCCGTGAAGCCGCTCGCGCAGTTGTTCTCGGACTCGCCACCGGATGCGCTCGACCTGCTCGAGAAGATGCTCGTGATCGACCCGAACAAGCGCATCAGCATCGACGAAGCGCTCGCGCACCCGTACCTGGCATCGATCCGGAATCCAGAGGACGAGACGACCGCGACCGAGAGCTTTGACTACGATTTCGAGAACGAGAAGCTCACAAAGCCCGTACTGCAGCGCCTGATCTGGGACGAGATGAAGGCGTTCCACCCGGACGCGACAGAGGACGAGAATGGTGCAGCGCCGGCATCAGAGAACGGCGGGAACGCCAGAAACAGTATCAGCAGCAACAGCAATTCGCGACGCTCCGAGTCAAGTTCGAACGTGGTGACAACGCGACAGTCGGTGACCCCCGTGACGCCCGAAGTGCCGTCGTCATTATCAGCGAGCGCATCGAGTGGAAACGCCCAGAGTGAGGATCGTGATAGGAGAAATAGCGGTGGCAAGACGGTGGCGGCGACGGAAGGCGAGACGCGGCAAGAGGCAGGCGAGCCTGCGCGCGAAGTCGCTCAGCAATGAGTGAGTGTGGCGTTTTGTCTTTTTTCAAGAGAGAGAGAGAGAGAGAGAGAGCAGGAGTGGGGAGAAAAGAATGTGTGATGGAGGACGCGAGCGAATCTCTGAAGACGGAAAGCGCTCTGTTGCTCTGTCTACTGACGCGCATGGAGAGAAAAAGGAAAAGAAACAAGTACGGAACAATATAAAAGCTTTTTTGTGTACATGTACAACGGATATGCACGCATCCGCGAGAGAGTGATGAGGAGCCGTTTTGCAGCTCGTGCACGACACACGCAGCGAAGATGAACCAAGTCAGCCACTTGTTGGTTGGTTGTTGCAGTGGGAAAATCTCAGTCGCAAAATCCAAACACCTAAAACCCATCCACTGGTGGGTGGTTGGGTGCTGGAGTTTTGGAATTTTGAGTTGGTGGATGGATCCATCGATCATCATCTCCAAGCTTGCTTTCGCGTCTCGCATCTTTGGCAGAGAGAAAAGCGCCAAGAAGCCGAAAGGGAAAGCAGCCAAGCAACTCCCTCCCTCCCTCCCTCCTTCCCTTCCTGCCAGTCGTTCGCTCGCTCCCTCACTCCCGAGACACGAGACGTTCCGCACCAGGAATCACCCAAGACAAGCACCAGCAGAATCAGCATGTTCCGCTCTCCGCAGGCCGGCGACTGGGCGGCCGACGACGACGACGACGTGGAGATCACGCCGATCCGCATGCCGTCGTCCGCGTCCGCATCCGCATCATCTCCTCCACCACCGGCTCCTGCGAAGAAGTCCCAAGCAGACAGGAGCAGCAGCAACAGTGCGCGCAACAACAACTCTAGCAGACAGGAGAAAGGCAGCAGCAGCAGCAACGACAACAGCAACAGCAACAGTGCCAGCGAGCCGCCGCGCAACCGGTGGGGACGCACGCCCGAGGAAGCGCAGGCTGGACGCCGCAACTACGACAGCGGTAGCAGCAACAGCAGAGACTACAACCGCAGCGGCAGCGGCAGTGGAGGATACGATAGAGACTCGCGTGGCGGATACGACCGTAGAGATAACAGCAACAGCGGCGGATATGGACGCGATGGCGGTGATCGCTATGGTGGCGGTGGTGGTGGCGGATATGGCCGTGACCGAGATGCAGGAGACCGAGGGTATGGCGGTGGACGCGATGACCGATACGGCGGACGCGACAGCGGCGGCTACAACCGCGACAGTGGACGGGACAGCGGACGCCGTCAGCAGCAGCAGCACGTCGAGCTGCCGGTGGAGCAGGGCATCGTGGTGGCGATCAAGGAGAGCTTTGGCTTTGTCAGGTACAGTACATGGACTTTCTCATTCATTATATGAGTGAACCTTTTGTGTGTGTGTGTGCGGATTGCTCATGCTCTTTTGTGGTTGTGGTTGTTTGGCATAGCGGCGTGGACCGCGAAGGCGATTTGTTCTTCCACATTACGGAAGCGCCAGTGGACGTGCAGCTGCAGGACGAAGTGGAGTTCCGCGTCAAGTACAACCAGCGCTCGGCCAAGGAGATGGCGTGCCAGCTGGTCATCCTCCCGAAAGGAACGATCGTGATGGAGGATGTGCGTTTGTGCTTGTTTAGAGACACGTGCAGTATGGATGAGTCGTGCACTATACTAACCATGTCTTTTCTATTTGGACAGGTCTCGGAAGAGTTCTTTGACGGTGTCGTCACGCGAGGATTGCGCAGCGGAGGTCCGTCGTCGTCCTCGTACAGCAACAGCTCGAGAGAGCAGCAGCGCGAGGAGAGTCACGGTGTGATTGAGATCGCCGCCGCTGCTGCTGCGAAAGCGGATGAAGAGAACAAGAAGAGCGACGAGAACAAGCAGGAGATCACCCCTGTGGAGACTGCTGCTGATGGCGATGACCAGGAGAGTGCGGCGGCAAATAAGCCAGCGCGTCGGGTGGTTGTTCGATTCAACAGCGAGAGCGTGAACCCAGCGGCTGGAAGCAAACAGGAGGATGCTGCTACTGCTACTGCAGCTAGTGGTGAGAATGAGCCGAAAGAGCAGCAAGGCGAGAGCACGGAGAGCAAAGGCAATGCAGCGAAGCCGCCTCGCCGCCCCAAGAAAGGCTCCGTGCCGCAGTTCGGTGATGAAGTGCGGTTCCGCATCGCGACGCACCGCAAAACCGGCGCGAAACGCGCGGTTGAGCTCACAGTGACGGTGTCTGCGAAAGCCAAGTTGGAGAAAGAGATTGAAGCGAAACTGCACACGATGACGCGTGAACAGGGTGTGGTGGAGCGCATGAAATCCGGCGGAGGCTTCATCAAGTGCTGCGATCGCCCAGAGGAAGTCTACTTCCCTCTGCACGAGGTTCGCGCGAGCGAGGACGAGCAAGTGAAAGCAGATACTACTACCACTACCTCAACGGCTGCAACGGAAGGCGATGAAGCTGCTGTTAATGCTGCTGGTGAAACGGGTGAGAAGAAAGGCCGCGGCAAGCAGAATGGGAAGAAGAAAGGAGGCGCGGTCGCTCTTCGAGACGGGGACGAGGTGTCGTTCTTCGTGTACGAAGACAAGGACGACGACTCGTCTCGCTCGCGTCCTCGTCTCACTGCGCTTCGCGTGCAAAAGCTGCCGAAAGGCACTGTGTCGTTTGAGGATCTGATTCGCTCGAACGTCGAAGGCGTGGTCGCAAAGGGTCCAAAAGAGCCGCGCAACGGGCCAGAGGTGATCGGTCTGATCACGCCCACTTCTGCGGGTGTGGTGGCTGGCGAGAACAAGGAAAACGTGGCGGTTGCGAATGAGAAGGCGGAAACAACTGAAGCTACTACAACTGACGTTGACGATGCCAAGGCGACGACAGACGTGCCTGGATCGCCAAAGAAGACAACTAACAAGAAGACGGCGAAGGATGCGAAGAAGAAAGGCAGCAGCAAGAACGACGTCCCGTTCCGTCTCTCGGATGCGCACGACATGAGCTACTCGCCGCATGTGGGCGACATGGTGGTCTTTGACGAAGTGTTTGAGAAGCGCAGTGGCAAGATCAAGGCCGTGAACGTGCGCGTGCTCAAGCTGAACCAAAAGAACCGCGAGACGGGCACGATTTCGTCTGTGCGAGACGATTTCGGGTTCATCAAGTGCGCGGACCGCGCGATGGACGCGTACTTCCGCATCGCTGACGTGATGAGCGCCAGCTCTCGGGACTTCCGCAATGGCACTGAAGTGGCGTTTGACATGAACTTCGACCCGTCCAAGCCAGACAAAGCGCGCGCGACGCGAGTGGAGATCCTCCCACAGGGCACGGTGCAGTGGGAGACCGTCGTTGAAGAAGGGCTTCTCGGCGAAGTCATCGCGCTGCCGCCGCCGACCCGCCAAGGCGCAGCGTCTGGGGGTCGCGGTGGAAACGAGAAGACTTCGCTCAAGGTCACGAATGGCCGCATCCGCTTTGCGCCGTCGTGCGAGAAGAAGTTCTGGCTCGACTTTCTCCCAGAGGTCAAGCAGAAGATCGACAGCCTGTTCCTGTTAGCAAGCGGTGAAGTTCAAGAAGAGCTACCTGCTGAAGAAAAGGAAGCAGAAGTGCAGGTGGTGAGTGAAGACGCTGGTGACGAGTCGAAGGAGAAGGAGCAGGAGAAGAAGAAGAGAGCGCCGAAGAAGCAGAAAGAGATCAAGCTCGCGTTCCCGAGTTCGCTGACCAAGTCGGAGCGCTTTGCGATCCATCAGTACTGCGACGCACTTGGGATCCAGCACCAGAGCTCCGGCGAAGGTCCCAACCGTCGACTAGAGCTGGTTGCGACTCGCAAGGTCCCAGCGAAGCCAGCGGCTACTGACGAGCTCCCAGCGCTCGAAGTGGAGTTCAAGTGGGACGACCTCGCCGAAGTCCGGTATAGTCCGCGCCTGGGCGACCGCGTGAAGCTCAACCTGGTAGTTTCGAAGCGGACCAAGCAGTTTTCGTGCAAGTCGGTGGTGTGCGTGGAAGCGGCTGCTGCGCCTGTGAAAGCGTCTAAGAAGGGCGAGAAGGGCGAGAAGAAGGCTGCGAACGCGCCGCAGCGGGACGAAGGCTTCATCGTGTCGGTGCGAAGCGAAGGCTTTGGGTTCATCCAGCCAGCGAACGCCGTCGGTGGCGTCAGCAATGCAGACGAGAACCTGTTTTTCCACATCAAGGAAGTGACGACGGGCGAGACGCTCGAGAGCCTGAAAGAAGGCATGGAGGTCCAGTTCACGACGACTTTTGACGAAGTGAAGAAGAAAACGCGCGCGGTGAGCATCGCGGTGGTGCCGACGGGCACGATCAAGAAGGTGGAGGTTGTGATCTTGAAGGGCGTGGTCTCGCGTCCGAGCTTGTTGAACCCGATGAAGTCGTCAAAGTCGAGCCGCTTTGGAAAGAACGCGAGCAAGCAGGCGGCAGGTAGTTCGGTCGGTAAGATCCGTGTTGTTGCCGAAGGAGCTGATGTGAGTGGCGAGAATGAGCAAGAAGATGACGATGACGACGCAGAGGAAGAAGGTGAAGAGCAGCAAGATGAGGAAGTCGCTGGCAAGGAAGGAGGCGACGAGGAAGTCGCAGCTGAAGGTAGTGAGGCACCTGCTGTTGAACCGAAAGACGCCGCCAAGAAACCCAAAGCGAAAGCTTCGAAGCCCAAGCAGAAGGAGAGTCTGTACGCGTACAACATCAAGGACATTGCCGACCCGAGCGTCGTGCTCCGTGAAGGCGACGAAGTGGAGTTCACTGCGATCGTGACGTCCAAGGGTCCGCGCGCGTCCAAGATCCGCGTGGTGGCGCTGCACGCGAAGCAGGGCGTGGTAGCGAAGATCCTCGAGGACTTCAGCGGTCTCATCCGCGTGGACGGCGACGACGCGCTGGAGATCCCGTTCCTGGCGCGCAATGTGCTGCGAGGTGACGTGCTGAGCGAGGGCGACCGCGTGGAGTTTGCGCACACGATGAAGAAGCCGAACACGACGCGCAAGATCGGAACTGCCGCTGCCAAGGCGGAGCTTGCTGAGAATGCCACGGAAAATGCTGCGGCTGCTGATGAGCAAGCGAAAGAAGACTCTGAACCAGAGAAGCCGTTTGTCGGTCAGGCCATGAGCGTGCTGCGTATCTCTGCTCCTGGTGCGAACGCCGAGTCGAGAACACGCGCGCCACGCACAGTGAACTCGTCGCTGCTTCAGGCCATGCGCCAGGTCGGCGCGAGCGCCGTGGTGGCGTCTCGCATGGCGAAGGGACCGGACGGCACGCGCGGGTTCAAGGACGGCTGGCGAACTGCGGCGGCTGCGGAGGCAGAACTAGCAGCTGTGGCAGTAGCGTCGGAGTAAACAGAGGAGGAGGCGCCTGTGTTTGGTACGTGCCTTGTGTATTGATTTTGTATTTTGTGTCTCTCTCGCTCGTGCGCTTTTTGCGTGTGTGGGGAGCGAACGAAGAGGTACAGTGAAGAAATCGTTGGATATGTGAAGAAGAAGAAGACAATAAACACAGCGAGCGCGAGCTCTGCTTTCTTGAGAACTTGTTGACAATTGTGTCGCTTGTAGGTCTATTTACCCCTCGAAGCGCCTAGCTAGCCCTTCTTCATGGTCGCCGCCGCAGCAGCCGAGTCCCCTCGAAGCCCGCGCACGTAGAACGAGAAGAACTTCTCCACGCGGCTCTCGAGCGAGATGTACGGGTCGGGGAACTTGTGGCGCGCGATCGCGATCATGGCCTCCTCGAACTCGTCGAACGTGAGCTCGTCGTCCTCGGTCGCGTTGCCGATCGCGAGGCTGCTGGTGCTGGTGAGAATGGAAGCCGATTGCGATACACTACCAGCAGATGGACCGCCGGTCGTTCCGCTCGAGCCGCCACTTGTAGTATTGCTGCTGCTACTGCCCTCGTGCTCGCGCTTGGTGCGCACGACTTTCTGCAGCAGCGCCAGCACTTTCTCGCTGTTGAATGTCACGTCCTGGATGCCCTTGTCGATGAGGCACTGCGCGAACGTGAACCCGGCCATGCGCGGCTGCTTGCGCTTCTTCTTGGGGTCCTCGACCGCGTACTTGCCGTAGAGATCCTTCATCTCGTCCGCGAACTTGATCAGCAGCCGGCGGATCTTCGGCTCCTCGATCTGCGTGCGGAACAGATCGGCGTCGGCGCGGAACGCGAACGACAGGATGAAGTTGTCGGTGAAGAGACAGAACGCCTCGGAAATCGTGATGCGGTGGTGTCTACAAAGAAGCGACAGCATGAGGACAACGATCAATCCGGTCAGTGGCCGAAATGGACGATACTATCAAGCACTTCAGCATCACCCAACGCACTCTGCCGTGTATTTCTTGCGGGCGACGCGGATCAGCGCCTCCAGAAAGTCCAGCGGTGGTAATGCACGGTGCGCACTCACATTTGTCTACAATGGACAAGCACACCAAATCAGCAACGAACACCCAAAAAGTGTCCACACAGTATGGTCACCCAGCTCTCAAGTGGACACTACCCAAATAGTGGGGACAAATACTGTCCACATACAAATGCGGAAACTGTACCTGTTTGGGGTCGATTTTTCGAATGATCGCGTTGACTTCGTTCGCTGTGAATGATCCATCGAGCACTCGGCATTCAGTGAGCAGCTCCATGAAGTCCCCGAGGCTGATCGCGTCGTTCACGACCCCGTTGCGGGTCGCGTACCCGCGGTAGATGCGCGCGAGGTCGCAGTAGATGGTGAGCAAGTAGCTCTGCAGCAGCTTGGTCTCCCAGCCAAAGTCCTCGAACGGGAGCTCGAGGTCCTGGATCTTGTGCTTGGGGACTTTCGAGAACGCTTCGTTCTCGTCGCTCGTGGCGTCCAAGCGCGTCAGCACGCCGGCTTTCCCCCTTGTTGCGGTAGCGCGTGGATTTGGCTGGGCTTTCTGGTTGTAGGCGAGGAGCTCAGGAGCTGCTGATACTGATGTTGGGGCTGAGGTTTGCGAAAGTTCACAGGGGAGCCGACGATCTGATTCGGACCGGCCTTGTGGCTGGAGGCGGCGGAGTTGGGGACCGCGATGGGGCTCATGGGCTGCGTGCGGAAGCTCTTCGCATGGTCACTGCCGTGCTCATAGTTGGCATTGCTGCTCCCGCTCTTGTGAGGGTCCATCGTCAGTCAGTGTGGCGTTGAATAAAATAGTGAGCGACCAGCTGATGAACGAGAAGATCCCCATTCCGATCCGCGTCGCTTCGTGTCCCCATCCGCCTTCCCAGACGTCATCAGACTGACTCAGATATGCTCATCCTCAGAGTCAGTTGCAAGCATTATTCAGACTCAGAGAGGTGGTCTCAGAAGACTCAGATTGCATTATTCTTTGTTGTTGGCGATCGTTGAGCGTATGCATGCCATCACCATCAGAAAGCAATAGGAAAAAGAGAAGCAAGCAGTAACTTGACGATGGCGACCATGAGTGCGGCGCGTGGCAGCAGCAAGAACAGCAAGAGCGCCAAGGCGGAGGAGACGGCGGAGGCGCTGCAGAAGTACTCGGCGTTCGTGGAGGAGGTGCTCAAGCCGCAGCTCACGCAGACGCTCGCGAAGCGCGACGAGCTCACGAGCGAGATGAACGAGTACCAGGAGCTCCTGGAGCTCATCCGCGAGCTGCAGGCCAAGCAGCAGCAGCAGAACAGCGCCAGCAGCAGTGCGGACGAAGAGACCAAGGGCGACGACAGCGCTGCTAACAATGGCAAGCCGGAGCCGCTGCATCTGCTCATGGACCTGGGCCAGAAGTTCCAGGTGCGCGCCAAGATCCCGGACCCGTCGATGATCACCGTGGACATCGGCCTCAACTTCCACGTCGAGATGACGCTCGACGAAGCGCGGCAGTTTGTGAACCGCCACTTGGTGCACCTCACACGGTACGCTGACATGTGCTACGCGTTATTGCAGCGCTAATGTTATGTGTGCGTGTGGTGGACTAATGCGTCTCTGTATGCTGTATGGATTGTGTGTGTGTTTCCTATTGCTATTGCGATCTACAGGAAGCGCGACGAGTGGCAGCAGAAGGCGCGCCAGGTGTCCGACCACGTGAACGTCGTGATCGAGTCCATCCAGAAGCTCGTGTCGCTCCAGCAATTATAAAACCAGAGAGAGCGCATGCAGTCATGGGACAATGCAACACACCCAATCAATATACCCATATCCACCCACCCACTGACGCTCAATGCTCTGAAAAGGTTCGTGTGTGTGCTTGTGCATGTATTTCCTGTTTGTCTGTGTGGGGTTTACTCAGATCACTCCAGACCTCCATGCCCTCGCCACGTCCCATCCATCCATCCTCAGCTGGTGGTTATGAATCGCAAAGCAGCTATTTGTGCGAGGCGTTGACACGTGAAATGGGAGGCATTGCAGATTGCTTTTACGCTCTCCAGGTGCGCTTGCTTGCTCACTCGCTCTCCATCTATCTCTTTAGCTGCTATAGCTTGGTGGTGGTGATACAGTACAGTAGCGAAATGAACCAACTAGAAGACGATCTCCACCGCGTGCTCCAACTCGCTCGCGCGCAATCGCGGCTCAATCGGCACAAGACCGGCTCGGTCAAGGAGAGGACGATAGAGACTGGAAGCTCAGTGCGCCACCACCAGAGTCACAGTGATCTTCACGCAGTGACGCGCCATCGACACGAGTCACTCCCTCAACCTCCGGTCGAATCGCGAAGAAGAACCCACCGCCAAGTGCGCTGCTGAACGCCAAGCTCAGGGGCATCTCCGCCCTCTACGGACTGGCGAATGCGACCTCCAAGCTCAGCGATTGCTCGTCGAAAGCCACTCGCGCACAATTGGAAACTACACAGACAAAGAACCAGAGATTCGAATGCAAAGCCAGGCCATGAAAGAGAAGAACAACAACAGCAAGCGATCCTGGAGGCAAAGCTCGCCGCGCGACGCGATCTCTACAAACGCGACTACAGCGGCCTCCACGCCGCGTACGGACCCACGGGACTCCCGAAACTCGAGTGTCTCCTGGATGCGGCGCAGCAGGCGAAAGGGAAGATGGCGCGCCACTCGGCTCTGGCGATCGGCGCCTCGGTGCTCACATCTGGCAATCGGATCTACGCGTCGTGCACGATTGAGAGTCTCCACGACTCCAAGTTCATGATCTGCGCTGAATGAGCGGCACTTCTGAAGGCGCTGGGCGAAGACCCGGGGGAGGTGGTCACCGCCATGGCGATCGTCAGCGACCAGCAGCAGCAGAAGGGGGTGCTGCGGTTTCCCTGCGGCAGCTGCCGGGAGTTCCTGGCCGAGTTTGGCGATTTCCCAGTGTATTTGGTGAACGGGCTCGGTGAATCCGAGGAAACGCGCTCGTTCGACCTGTTCCCGCGCGCGCGACAGGTGAGCACCGCTATAGTCGTCCAGCAGCAGAGCCACCAGAGCAAAGGAGAACCCGGTCGGTCTCATGGACATGCCAACGACAACATCAGTAAATCTATAGTCACTGGTGAAAATGATGATGGGGACCTGGTCGAGCCACCTCTGATTGTGAAGGACTGGCCGACCAGCCACGTGCTCCGCTGGCTGCGAAACGATGTCGAGCTCCCCCAGTACGTCGATATTTTCAAGCGCAGCGGCGTCGACGGATGCACGCTGCTGCACCTTGAGGACTGCGATCTCCAGCTGCTGTTGGGCATTCTGCAACCGCTTCATCGCAAGCGCATCTTGGTGTACATCGACCGCTTGAAGGACCGCGAGCTGCTGGAGCACGGCATCGACTACGACCAGCTGCAGGACTACCTGGCGGTTCTGGACCGGGACCGCATCACTGTCGTCGCGGAGCTGAAGGTCACGTTCGACCGTCTGGACCAGAACAAGGACGGGTTCCTGGACTTCCGGGAGGTGCGTCAGGCGCTGAGCACTCTGCATTGTGACGCGACGCCACAGGCTGTCGAGGCTCTGCTCCGAGGCAAACTGCTAAGTGGTGGTGGTAATGGCGAAGACTCTGAGGGAAGGGTGTCGTTCCCAGACTTTGCTGCCGCGTTCTCATCGCTGGCGATGCAGCCTGCGTCATCCCTAGACGAAGAAGAGAGGAAGAGGGCTCTATTGCAGCAGCAAGACCAAGCGAGAGGCTGGCAGCTTCCATTGTTGGACATCAACGGACTGCGAGGGACGTTCAACAAGGCGGATAGAAACAAGAGCGGCGCTATCGACGAGCAGGAGCTCATCACGCTTTTCCAATCGCTCAATGGGAAAAACGAGAGTGACTGTACTCGAAAGGCGCGCGAGTGGTTTGCAGCTGCGGACTTTGGCGGCGACGGACGCCTGAGCTTTGCCGAGTTCCTGATCCGGTACATTCAGCTCACGGGAGTGGGCATCACAAAGCTGAGAACGTTCTTTGAGTCCTCTGAGCCCCTGGAGTCCGCGAGACTCAAGCCCGTGGGCGTGTTGAAGCGCGCATTGGACACGTTCTTCCCGGACTTCTCGTCTGCGGAGATCAGCGTCTGGCACAAGCGCCACTTGAACGGCAGTCTGTTGCGAGCGATAAAGATGGAAGAGCCAACAGAGCAGCAGCAACAGCATCAGCAACCGCCCTCTACAACGGAGCCAACTCAACCCACTGGTGCTAGAACTAGAACCAACCTGAGCATCTCGTACGCGGACTTTGTGCTCGCGGTGTTCCTCTTCCAGGACCACACGAAGGAGCGGCGTCAGCAGGTGCGCGAGCTCAAAGGCAAGATGAGCAACGACGCACTTGTCCACAAGAGCCGCATCGTCCACCTCCAGCAGACGGGGCATGTCCGCATGTGTCCTTAGACGATGGACGCCGATGCCACCACCAGTCATTCACTGGCAGAGATCCGACGGAAGCAGCAGCAGCAGCAACGCGACAAGCAGAAGAGTGAGAGCGATGATGAGGACGAAGAAGCGAAATGCGATGGTGATGATAGTGAAGATGAGGTCACGACGCTTGTAAAGAAGCAGAAGCGCAGGCTCGCACGTCAGTTAGCGAGAGTGGACGCCACATTTGACCGGTTTGCCCAAGCCAAGGCGCAGAAGAAGAAGAAGAACAAGCCAGTGAACTCACGACAGCACTCACGGCACCGCCATGACTCAGACGACGACGACGGGGAGCAGAACGACAGCGACAGTGAGAATGATACTCAGACAGCAGCTCACTATAGCAATTGTGAGCTGGATGCGATGGAGACAGCTCAGGCGACGACGGAACTGGGCGCCGTGTGCCCTCGCGACCAGATGCTGCGTCTGCTGAAGGACGAGGGCTTTGAGCTCGTGGATTGTATCGACCGGCGCGACTTTCGGCGCTTGTTCCAGCATTTCCACGCGCAGAGCGAGTTGGTCTTCGGTAAATTTCCTGCGCATCGCCGTCCGATGACCACGATGCGCATTTGGGACGAGGACGCGGAGCACGCCAAGAGGATGAAGCACATGGCCGCGCTGCTGAATGGCGAGTACGGGAAACACCGCAACTGGCAGGACTACGATCAGTATCTGCTGAGCGGGGGCGACCACCGTAGAAGCGCGTCAAAGGCACCACCAGCTAACACAAGAAAGCCCTGGAAGAAGGAAATGGCGCGGTTCCATACCGAGAAGCAGGGCCAAAAGCACAGGAATGGTGCGAAGCAGTCCAAACGACGAAAGAAGAGAAATGGGAAAAAGGAACATGAAGAGTCGAAAGGAGATTCGAGTGATGAGGATAGCAGTGGTAATAGTGATGAGACCAGCAGTAGCAGCAGCACTGCAAGTCGCCATGGTGGCCGCCACGGAAGAGCTCGGAGACGCGTCTCACGAAGCCGAAGTCGTGGTCGACAAAGCCGCAGTCGCCGTTCTACCGAAGGCAGAAAACCAAAGCACTCGTCCAGTGGTGATTCGTGCTCGAGCACCTCGTTTTCGTCGAATGAGACAACGGAGAGCGAGCGCGACGAGGAGCTCCGAAAGCATCGCCACCACCAGTCATTACTCCAAAAGAAACGCGGCTTTGAGATTGGCGACCGCGCGTTTGCACGTGACGACGGCAACGGCACGATCATCCGACTGTATCGGGACTACTTTGTCGCTGACGCCCACTTTGACAGCGGCACAACGACCAAGAACGTCGACCTGGCGAAGCTCAAGCGCCTTGATCCCCTCGACGAAGAGCACCGTATGACGTCCACCAGATTCAAGATGGAGCAATCTGTCGCCTTGAAGGTCGGCATGCGCGTCGCAGTATCGCACAAAGGCACGCGGACGACGCGCAAGGGGAAGGTCACTCGCTGTCGCATGGACGGCACGTTCGTCGTCCTTCTCTCGGACAAACTGGCGGGCGAGCAGGACGAGATCCTCAAGCGTATACAGGTCAAGCACCTGCGGGCGATGGGCAAACCCGTCGTGTATATTGTAGGTGCGAGCGTCAAGGTGAAGCAGAAGCACGAGTACCTGCGTGGCAAAGTGTGTGTTTGTCGGATGGACGGCACCTACGACGTCCAGCTGAGAAGGACGGACAAGGGCAACAACAGTGTCTTCACGCGCGTTGACGCGGATTTGTTGTCTCCCGACGACGAGGACGATGAAGAGGGTACCGATGACGACGAGGACACTCGAGTATTGTCTCACAATAAGAACAAGGAGAAGGACAAAAGGTCCACCGATAGGAGACGCTCGCGTACTGCCAATCAATCGGACAACAACGAGGAGAAGAACAATGACGAAGACAAGTACGAAGACTTTGAGCCCGAGTTCGCCAAGGGCGACCGCATCGAGGCGCGCTTCCAGGGCAAAGACGCCTTCTACCCGGGCAAGATCGCGCGCGTGCTCGCGGACGGCACCTACGACGTGGTCTACGACGACGGCGACGAGGAAGCGCGCGTCAAGAGCCACTTCATCCGCGCCATTGCTGCTGCAGGCTCCAAGACAACAGGTTCCAAGACGAACAATGCAAGGGCTACTACTACAAGACAGCAGGGCGACTACGGCGACGACGGGTTCGAGAGCGACTGAATCAATAGGCGAGGCCATAAGAGTACCACAAGAGTACCATGAATCACATGCAGCTGTATTGTTTTTCTTTGTGTTTCGTGTACCAGTCAATCAGTACCGTTCATCTCCCATCCTCAGGCGAGTTCTGCTTGTCTCCTGTCTCTTTACATGACGGCGCGGTAGGTGACGTAGCGGCCGGCGGTCTCACTCGGTCGGATGATCTTGACCACCTGGCCGCGCGTGATGCCGTAGTAGCGCGCGATGGGGTCCGTGACCTGCATGCGCGGCAGCTGCGAGTCCTTGATGCGGTAGCGCTTGAGCAGTGCGGCCTTCTCGTCGCGGTTGAGCACGCGGTGCACCGGCACGAGCGTGTGCTCTGTGATGTCCACGAGCAGCTCCGTCTCCTTGAAGTGCTCGATCTTGTAGCGCGGCGCCATCTCGTTCAGCGCCTGGCGCGCGAACGGCGTGATGCCTTCCTGCACCACCAGGATCGCCTTCGTCACGTTCTCGTCCTTCATGCGGTTGCAGTAGCTATGTGGTACAAATATATAGGCATTAGTGGACTGGTGGTGGATAGAGAAGGCTAATAATGATAAGGCACACTCACTTTCGGATCGGCTTGACGCCCACTTTGGTGTCTTCCGGGAAGAACACGAATAAATTATCGCTCGGATCGTCGATCTTCTCCACGAGGATTGTCATCATCTCGCGCGTCGGGTTGTCGCCGAACTGCAGTAGCAACATTAACATTACGCCATACATTTATACACATACACACACACACACGAGCTGTTAGTACCCATAGACCCCTACAGAACACAATAGACGCATATCCATCCATCCATCCATTATCATCCACTGGCGTACCTGGTGCTGGAACGACTCGGGCGTCATCACCAACTCGTTCTCGCTGACGATGTAACCACTGATAGCAGCACATACATATCCCGCCACAATATAAAGTCAGCAACGGTGTTCTCACAAGCACGAGCCGAAAGAACGCAAGCACGTACCGGTTGTGGAGCATCTTGACGGTGGTCTTGCGCACGCGGAAGAGGC
Source organism: Globisporangium sylvaticum (assembly GCA_023334975.1). NCBI lineage: Eukaryota > Oomycota > Peronosporomycetes > Pythiales > Pythiaceae > Globisporangium > Globisporangium sylvaticum. The sequence goes on from JAADVK010000418.1 coordinate 18,704, forward strand.
GCGACGCTTCTGGGGTGAGGCCCGACATGCTGGTGGCTGGTGTCTAGTGTCTACTAGGGAGTGTGCTGAGGAGTGCTGCGTGCGGATGCGGAAGCCACAGACACCGAGCGAGCGTAATGAATGGGAATGCGAGACGGAGCGGCGTGTTGCAAGATGCTTCCTTCCTTCCAGTGCTTTTTGTATTTGAGCGAGTGGGTGGAGCAATTCAGTGGGCAGGGTCGTTGGCTGGATTGGTACAGCGTGACTTCGACAAAGTGCGGGGTCATTGTACAGTGTATCTTTGATAAAGTGCGTTTTCCAGATGTCCAAAAAATCGGATGCATTTCATCATCCGGTTTTTGCTGGCACTTTTTTGTGGGCAAAAAGTCGATTTAAGCCGAGGAGCTGCATGTTTCATCTCATTTCCGCTGATATTAGCTCAATTCATTTGCTCCTCCTCCTCCTGCTGCTGCTGCTGCTGGCTGTAGCTATTGCAGTACTTGAGCCGCACGTGCACCCACTTCGCGGCCAGCTCGGCGTCCTTCTCGCCCTCAAACTTGCCCACCGCAGCGACGAGCGGCATGAAGTCCGTGATCGGCTTCTCCAGTCGCTTGAGCACGGAGATGCGCTTCTCGCTGCTGATCGCGAGCGCCGGCGCGTTCGGGAACACGTACGCGAGCCCGTCGCCCTTGATCACGTCCCACATGTTGAACGGCTCTCTGTCCTTCAGCGTCTTCACAATGTTGTCGTCCTCCTCGTTCTCATTGTCCACATTGTTCACATTGTCCACGAGCGAGGTGGACACTGTCCACGGACCGAACGTGTACGTCTCGCCGAGTTGGACACTCAGCTGCGCCTTGGCGTACGGCGCGCGTGGAAAGAAGTTGTCGCGGAAGATGATGAGCTTGCGGTCGTGCGTGATGTACGAGCGGTTGCCCTTCTTGAGCGTGATCCACATGCCCACGCCGTTGTGGCGCGCCATCTTCGCGATCAGCTCGCGGATGGGCTTCTCGCGCACCATGCTGTTGCCCATGATCGAGTGGCACACGGACCGGAGCACCTCCTTCCACACGAAGAACGGCTGCGAGGCCAGCAGCGTGCAGTCCAACCAGACCGCCACCTCGGTCTTGCCCACGGTCTTCATGATCGGCGCCAAAATGTTGTGCTCGACCAGCTCGCCGCACTGCGTCGACTCGGCGCCGAGGTTCGACAGGTTGTTGAGGAACCCGTCGCCGTAGAGCTCGCTCAGCAGCGGCACGAGCTGGTTGCGCAGCTTGCCGCGCGTGCTCCACTTGGGCGTCGTGTCCTTGAAGTACGGGATGCCGTACCGGTGGGCGTACTCGAAGATCGCGTCCTTGTCGAAGTCCAGCAGCGGGCGCCAGATGCGCACGCCGTTCACGACGCTCGACGCGCTCATGCCGTTCAGTCCCAGCAGACTCAGCCCCTTCATCATGTTGGAGATCACGTTCTCCTGGACGTCCCCTCGGTGGTGGCCGAAGCACATGCCCGGCGCGCCGTACTTGGCCATCACCTCGGCGTACGTCGAGTACCGGATCTCGCGCGAGATGCGCTCGTAGTCGTCGCGCTTGGTCGAGGCGCGCTTCACTTCGTCGATGCGGCGCACGTGGAAGACGATGTCGAAGCGCGCGCACCACTTGCGCACGTACTCGCACTCGGCCGCGCTCTCCTCGCGGTTGCCGTAGTCCAAGTGCACGGCGACGATCGCAAAGTCGTTGTGCAGCGGACGCAGCTTGTGCAGCAAGTACGCGACGACCATCGAGTCCACGCCGCCCGAGAGCGACACCGCCATGTGCGAGTAGCTCTTCGCCTGCATCTTCGCCAGGTACTCGTGCATCGCCTTGTACAGCCGGTGCTTGGGCATGTCGCTCTCGTCCGTCTCGACAAAGTGGCGCTCGAGGATGTCGTCGTCGCTCTCCACGACGTGCGTCTCGCCGCGCAGGTGCTGCAGTCGGCTCTGCGTCGTGCGCCGGAACTTCTCGAGCAGGTCCACATGCGAGCTCTGCAGCTTCTCGCGCGCCTCGATGGTCTCCAGCAGTGAATGCAGTCGCGCGGCGGTCGGCGTGTGACGGATCGGCATCATCACGAACACGAACTTGGGGATCTCCAGGTCCGCGTGCCAGTTCTTCGCGACCAGCTGCTGTGCGAGCTCCAGTGCCTGCGCGTCGTTGCGGCGCAGCTGCGTCTTGTCTTCAACGTGGCGGTACACGTGGCGCGAGAACTGGTCCAGCACCAGGATGAGCGCCACGAGCGCGTCGCGGTGCTGCTGCCAGTGCGCGAGCTCGCGGCGCTCCGCTCGCTGCAGCAGTCCGCCAAAGCGCTCGGCGATGAGCGTGTCCATGCGCTGCTGCTTCTCGGACGCCTCGGGCGGGAACCACTTGGAGCGGTAGTTGTCCGTCTGGTCGCCGTCGAACCAGAACGCCAGCACCTCCAACGCTTCTGGTGGCGGAGGTGTCGTCGTCGTTGCCATCGGAGCTGCCATCGGAGCTTCCGCCATTTGTGGTGCTGGTGTCACTTTGTTGACTTTGAATGGGTTGGCGATGCTTGGTACTTTATCAAGCATTTTGGTACCAAAACCACATAAGTTGCTCAGGCATTGGTATCAAAAAGTTGCTCGAATTTCCCAAAAAGCTAATATTCAATGTAGCGAAGTCAACTTTTACGTTTCGGCTGACCCTAGCCGCCATGAACGAAAAACGACACACCCAGAAAAAGGGCTTATTGACTTGGATTTGTATGAAAATGTGCGAACATGGGTGGATGTGGGTGCCACTTGGGTTGAAGACCTTCCCGACATTTGTGTAACCATGTGTAACCAGCAGAAAAAGGAATAAACCTAAAAGTCCCATTAACAACAGATTATAATGCACCACTCACAAAATAATGAAAAGTGCCACACGACTACACCTGCGGCCTCACGAGCACATTCGTAAAATCTGTCACCTTCAGCTGTAATCAAATCACTATGACGCGCACAACGAAGAAGCGGAAGAGCAGGAAACTACGTGCGGCCTGTGCGGCAGTTGTGCCATTTGAAAGAACTTTGAAAGGCCATCGAGAGGTAACGTGATGGGCTTCCTGTGTCGCTTGCAATGGTCGAGATGTCAATGGCTCTGTGACCACTACCATGTGCTCTAATGGTGACGCTTTGAGGAGTCTCCCAAGTCTCCAACGAGGGCTCAGCAAGCGAGAAACTCGATGACCAAGGATGCTACTAAAACATTAGGTTTTGACAAGTGACTCAGCAACCTCCCGCGAAATTCTTCAAAACTATGCGCATTTAATATTTTGTTCTTACTTTGAAGGGCCTGCCACTGCATAAATACCACAGTATTTACCAGAGCACGCACTTCTTCTCGGGGTTCATCTTGGCACCGGCCTTGCACTTGAACGCCTGCGCAAAGTTCTCGCTGTTCATCGCCACGCCGTTGATGCGCCACTGGCCCGGCGAGTGCACGTTGGTCGCGAGCATGTTCTTCATGTAGCCGTCGCGCGCCTTGCCGCAGAACGTCTGGCCGAACGCCAGGAAGAAGAGCTGGTTCGCCTCCTCCTCGGTCACCTCCGTGCCGGCGGGCACCACGGCCTCGGGACTCTTGATGTACTTCTGGTACGCGTCGTACGCCAGGCTCACGCCGCCGTTGTCCGCGATGTTCTCCGTGATCGTCAGGTTGCCGTTCACGTTGCCAATCGGCGAGCCGCTCTCGCCGAGCATGGCGAACGTCGAGTACTCGTCCTTCAGACACTGCGCGCGGGTGTCGAACTCGGCGCTGGTCTCGGGGGTCCACCAGCTCTTGTGGTTGCCATCGCCGTCGTACAGACGGCCGTTGCTGTCGAAGCCGTGCGTGAGCTCGTGGCCGACGATCGCGCCGATCGAGCCAAAGTTCTGCGCCGGGTGGCTCGAGCCGTTGAACATGGGCGGCTGCAGGATCGCGGCCGGGAACACCATCTGGTTCTGCGACGGCGAGTAGTACGCGTTCACGGTCGCGGCGCTCATGCCCCACTCGGTCTTGTCCACTGGCAAGCCAATGTTGCGCACTGCGGCGTTCCAGTTGTCCATCGCGATCTTCTCAATGTTGTCAAAGAACGTCTCACGGTCCAGGGAGTACGGGTACGTCTTCTTCTGGAGCGAGTGGCCAATCAAGTTGGACACCTTGGCGAGCTTCTTCTCGGCCTCGATCTTCGTCGCCGCGTCCAGCCATGAGAGCTTCTGGATGTGCTCCGACATGGACCCTTCCACGAGCTTCACCATGAGCTTCGTGGACTCTTCGCGCTGGGTGTCGAACATCTTCATGAAGTAGTACTTGCCGATGAGGTCCGGGAAGTACGAGATCTCACGCGACGTGCAGATGCGCGAGCGAGCCGAGCGCGCCTGCGCTCCGGTCAGCTTCTTGCTGAAGAAGTCGAACTGCGCCTTCACGAACGGCTCGCTGAGGAACTTGGAGTAGTAGTTGCCGTGCAGGAACGCCAAGTAGATCTTCAAGTCCTTGAGCTCGAGGCTCTCGAGCAGCTTCTCGGCCTTGTCAAAGTACTCCAAGTACTGGAAGATGACCGTCGTGTCCTTCGTGAGCTTCGGGTTGGCCTCCAGGTTGAGACCGGCGGCGAACTGGCCGAACGTGATTGGGTACTTGGCCACCGCTTGACCGAACGTGATCGGGTTGTACGTCTTGTCCGGGTCGCGGGCGTCGTCCTTGTTCTGGAAGAGCGCCGCGAGTTTCTTCTCGATCGCAATGACCGTGTTCTCGCCGTACTTTGGGTCCTGGTTCTTGCCCTGCTGTTGCTGTTGCTGCTGCTGGCTGGCGCTCGGAGTGTACCCCGAGAGGTTCAAGATCGTGCTGATGTACAAGCGGTACTCCGTCTCGACCTCCTTGAACGATTCTTCGTCCAAGTAGTAGTCCGAGTCCGGGAGACTGAGGTCCGCCGAGCCGACCCACAGCACGTTCTGCGACGCGTCCTTGGCGTCCGCGAAGATGCCGACGCTCGTGAAGAAGTTCGGACCCGTGCGTCCGAGGTCGCCGGCGAGCTTGAAGAGCTCTTCCTTGGTCGCAGCTGCGCGGATCTTGTTGAGCGCTTTCTGCAGTGGTCTCGCGCCGAGCTCTTCGATCTTGTCGGTGTTCATGCACGAGTCCCAGAACTCGCCCACGAGCGGCCAGTCCTCCTTGAGGATCTCCTGGATCACGACCTCGTTGCGGTCGCCGATCGTGCCGAACGAGAAGTCGAGCTTCTGCTTGTCGCCCGGGATCGCGTTGTTCTTGACCCACGTGCCGCACGAGTACTGGTAGAAGTCGTCGCACGGGTCGACACTCGTATCGAGCAGGTTCGCGACGGTGCTTGGGAATGCGGCGCTGGCCGAGTTGGCGCTCAGCGCGGCGACAGCGATCGCAGAGGAGATGAAGAGCTTCATGGCTGGCTGGCTGGCTGGTTGGCTGGTGGGTGTGCGAAGAGAAGAAGCTGTTTGTGTAGTTCGAAGAGAAACCGCAAGTGAGAGAGAGTGTAGGAGGATGCAGCTCGCAAGAGGAAGGCTCGCAGAGAGAGGTATTCCTGGTGAGTGAATGAGTGAGTGGGTAAGCCAGGAATACACACATCGTATCGTGAAACAGCACACATTCCTGACGTGAGTGAGACTAACTCTTGGGTGAAACAGCAACAGCTGGTCTGTCAAAGCCAAGAAAGCACCACTCTTGGACAGAACCATCCAATCCACCCACGCACCTACAACGAGCCGCGCGCCTACGCCTGCGCCAAGCACAGCGTCAAGGATAAACAAAATCAATCGAGCGACTGGCGGCACTGTAGTACCTCGCAACCATCTGATGCGGAACTCGTCCGCGTCAACAACAAGACACCTCTGACGCCAACATTCCGCCAGCGTCCAATCATTCACACAGAGAAACGAGAAAGGCAAGGGAGCTTTCGTATGCATATGTGCGTGCTGCTGAACCCCAACACGCACAGTATTAGGATGCGGTCAACCGAGAATCAGGATCCTCTCATCTCTCTGTGCTGGGTGTGTTTTGCATGTTTGCAGGCTGACTCACTTGTCCCGATTGCAGTTGGGTCGGCAGTTACAACTTTAATAAGTAAAATTCAGCACATCAGCGTATCTTTTCCATCAGACGAATCGAGGGGAGATGAGCTATTCGTTGACAGAGTACAGTAGGTAAATTCTGGTCTGAGAACGGCCAACGCCAACCCGAACTGCATCTTTTTGATTGACAGGCATCAAGTGAACGAACGAACAACGACCAAGCGCCAGACCAGGTGGGCGAAGAAACTCAGACGAGAGGAGCCCATTCGCTGTTCTTCAACACACGTGGTGGTTTTTGGACTCGCTTTCGCGGACAAGCCAAGCAAGTCGTCTGTTATAATCTGAGCCACTGCTCTGTTGACAGAAATTGCAAGCTTCGAGTGTCATCTCACCACAATCAGATCAGGAGCAGGACTGTATTGGCTGACTGGCTGGCTGGACATGACCAGCGCCATCGATTTGGACCTTAGCGAACTCTGGTCGCTAAGGTCGATTTGTTGATGGCGTTCCTGAGACCAGTGTGTAACGAAACAAGCAAGCCTTGTGTGTGTCTGTGGATGCTACTGTGCTATAATTGGCGTTGCATGAGACTGCATACCGTACGGCATCGTTCTCCGTTTGAGTGAGACCCAAATCTGGTTCGGCTGTCGACTCTGCTCAGTATTTGTTGAGGCGATGACCAGCAACAGGGCTTCAGTTGCGAGTCATTATCGTACATTACAGGTCAATCTTGTAAGCTCAATGCTTGTCAACTGTGAAAGAAAGAACGAGTCCACCACTTCCGATCATCCCAGTCCCAATGGGACTCATGGGACTCCCACGAGTCACTCATGCATGGGCCATGCATGACACAGACGCTCTTGGAGAAGTGCCGAAGCAAGACCTCGTGACCGAGTTCCCAACAAGTGGGACCGACCGACGGGCTCAATTCGAATTCGAATGCAGCAGCACCATCAAAACTTGAGAGGCGGATTGTAAAACGGCGCCAGCGAGTATAGTTTCGACTGGGGCTTTTCCAGGAGGCCTTCTTAAGGCTCACCTATCTCGAAAAGGAGCCCATGGTAGGTGTATGTGAGCTTGCTTTACAACAAGCCAAGCATTCATATATTCAGACCAGCAAGGTCAGGTTGACGCGTTCATGGCCACAAGGTATCCGGATAGGTATTGATTGGTTTAGTGACAGGAGGAGAGTGGCTACTGACACCGATTCGATTGACTTGAATAAACTAAAGTAACCTTTCCATTGACTGAAAAGCACTACTATACATCAGCCCGTCTGTCAGTTTATCTGTTCTTGACTATGCTGTGTACTTTTGCTCTGCATTGCCTCCCAGACACTTCAGGGTTTCACACGTACCTGCATTCGCACCGAAGGTGCTTTAGAGTACCCGTTGGTGGTGTCGCGCCGCGGGGCAGCGCTTTAGGGTGACACCCGTTGCGCTTAGTACACAGGAGGCCAGGCAAGCTCGCCCGGCACGCACGTCCTTCACTTCAATCCAGTGAGAATGCTGTCGAGTTGTCTGTTTGTTTGTTGCACGCGAAGGTTTGAAGGGAGAGCCCCACCATCGATAAAAAAAATGACCCAACGATCCATCGAAAAACCCGAACGAAAAGGTATACGAATGTTTCTTGTTCACAAAATAGCTACTTGAGAATGAAATCTAGCCACAATAAGACGCGGGTGTATGTAATACTTCTTTGCTTACTCTTCTTTGAACACACCACGCGCGACGCCCTGCTCCTCCGCCTGCTGCGATGCAAACTGGTTGAAGATCTGCTCCAAAGTCGTCTGCGAGACGCTGTACTCGCGAATGTTCAGCTGCGACTTCACGTCTTCCACCAGAGCAAACACCTTCGACAGCTTCAGCT
>JAADVK010000419.1:0-26593 GCA_023334975.1 Globisporangium sylvaticum
ATGGACCAGCTCGAGAAACTCCAGACGCCCGACTGGTGGGTGAATGCCGGCGAGGTCGTCTGGGAGCGCTACATCTTCAACTTCTGCGTCGGGCTCAAGCGATACGTGCTCAAGGAACCCGTGATTGGCGTGGACAACCAGGAGGTCGAGCACACGGAGCTGGCGCTGAGCACGGGTCGCATCCTTGAGTGGGACCCGGACCACCACGCGATCTCGTTCCCCGGCATCCTCTCGGACGTCTCGTGGGCATACACGTCGAGCCGCAAACCCGGGTACACCAAGTCGGGGTTGCTCGGAAGAGTTATGGGGCTCACGGGTTGGCGCGAAGGCATGAACCACGAGGCGAGCCACGTGCCGCGGCGCCACGTCGAGTCGGTCGGCGGCGTGCGCAACAGTGTACTCGAGTCCGAGTCCGTGCGCGCGGCGATCATGGCCAAGGCCGAGGAAAAAGGGTTGGCGATCGACGACGTCGAAGACGAAGCGCTCAAGATACTGGAGAAAATGGTCACGCGGATCGACTACAAGTCGGTGCGCAAGTTTGGCTGGCTGCTGCGCAAGGTGCTGCGCAACATGTACGACCAGATCCACGTGGACGAGACGGGCCTCGTGCAGGTCCGTGACATATTGAGCAAGAGCGAGAGCAAGGGCTCGGTCGTGCTCGTACCCACGCACCGGTCGTACATCGACTTCCTGCTCATGAGCTACCTGTTCTTCGCGTATAATATCCCCGTGCCGTACATCGCAGCGGGCGAAGATTTCCTGAACATGGGCTTTGCGACCAAGATCCTGCGCGAGTCTGGCGCGTACTTCATCAGGCGATCGTTCAATGACGACCCGCTCTACACGGCGATCTTCCGCGAGTACACGCAGTACCTCGTGAGCATGGGCCACACGGTCGAGTTCTTCATCGAGGGCTCGCGCAGCAGGAGCGGCAAGCAGCTCCACCCAAAGTTCGGCATCCTCAACACGGTCACGGACTGCTTCCTCAGCGGCCGGGTGGAAAATGTGCGTACAATGTGTATTGTGGAATGGTTTTGTTTGTTGTTGTTGTGTACTCACAAGTCTTGTTTGTTTGTTGACTTGTTTCAGATTCAAATTGTGCCGGTGACGATCGATTACGAGAAGCCTCTCGAAGTGCTTCTGCATCAGAATGAGCTGCTCGGCGAGGGCAAAATCAAAGAGGTGCGTTTGTGGCTTTTGCGCATGCGCTGGTCTGACTTCAGATCTCTATAGACCAAGCTGATCTGATTGTCTTGATGGTTTCCTTTTCACAACAGTCTGCTGGCGCGCTGCTCAAGTCTGCAAAAGTGGTGCGCAAGAAGTTCGGGTCGATCGCGGTGCAGTTTGGTCAGCCGATCGACATGCGCCAGTTCGTGGCGACGCGGCTACAAGCGGACGGCGCTCCCGATGACTCAATCGTGTCCACCGCCGCGCTGGTGCAGGACCTCGCGTACGAGATCACAGATGCGATGATCGCGAGCGCGACGTGCACGATGTCGAACCTGATCGCGACGGTGCTGCTCATGTATCGTCACGGCATCTCGCGCAAAGACCTTGTGCGCCAGAGCGACTGGCTGCGCGAAGAGATCCTCAAGCGTGGTGGCCGCGTGATGGGCACCCAGGGCCGCTTGCCGGCCGACTGCGTCAAGCGCGCACTCGAGCTCATGCAGGAGCTCGTGCTCACACGCCGCAAAGACTTTATCGAGCCAGCGATTGCGAGTGTGAGTGTTTGCATTTGTGAAGCGAATACTTGTGTGGTCTTGCTGAAGTTGACATGTATTTGTCTTGTTTGTTTGCTGATGTGTAGCGCGAGCAATACCCAAACATGATTGGGCTTGGGTACTACCGCAACAAGATCCTGCACTGGTTCAACCGCGAAGGTGTGCTTGCCTGCGCCTACCACGCGCTCGACGCATTCACAGCCAAGTCTCTCGAGGGCGTCGACCCTGAGGCGTCTCGCGGCTCCGGCGGCGGCGGCGGCGGCGTGGAGCTCGGCGAGATGATGGACGGCGCGCTCTTCCTGCACGACATGCTGCGCATGGAGTTTGTGCGCAAGGACAACACCAAGGACCGCGCGCAGCTGGAGCAGTCGTTCCAGCAGCTGCTCGACCGACAGGTGATGGAGGTGCGCGCGAACGCCAAGGTGGCCGTAACCACCACTGGTGGAGGCAGCCAGCCGCTCTTTGCGCTGCTGTGCAACCTCATCTGGCCGTTCATCGACAGCTACTGGGTGGCCATCACGTCGCTCTTTGCGCTGCGTCCGGGCGTGGCGATCGCCCCCGAAGACCTGCTCAAGCGCATCCAGTGGCTCGCAGAGACGGTACGCGTTGCTCTTGTTTGCTTTATTGTGCGTGAACGTGTTGCTCACTGTTGTTGTTGTTGTTGTGCGCGTGTATGTTGTTGTGCACAGATGTACCATGAAAAGCTCATCGGGTTCTATGAGTCGTGCTCGCTCGAGACGCTGCAGAACGCTGTCACGACGCTCGAGAACTGGCGCGTGCTCGAGCGCTTCTCCGAGAGAAACCCGCGCCGCCCGAACAAGACGGGTCCAGTCCTGGTGCGTTCATTGCCCTCTTGCTTATTTGCACTCTGTTGTTGTCTTAACACTTATTTGCTGGCTTGTGCTATGCTTTGCAGATCCGCCTGCTGCCGCAATACGAGCAGGAGAACGAACTGGAGCTGCTCGCGCTGCGTGTCGCCAAGTTCCGCAAGCTGCCACTCGGCACCAAGCACGACAGCGTGCACAGCTTTGGCCGCGAGAGCCAGCTCATCGCGCAGCTGCCGACGCTGTCCAAGATGTAATTAGAGTAACACACGCCACTTCCATCCATTCGTAATGCAAATATCAGCAACACGTCATTGCGCTTGCATGGCAAGCGTTTTCCAACAAACAAACACTGCTCAAGCCGAGCCATTTGACTTTTATAATACCGGTAAAGTATAAAAAAAGAAGCTACTATACACTGTACCTTGTATAGCAGTCCCTTTAAACAGTCCGAAACCTCCATTCAAGACTAGGATGCACCTCTATTCAGGACCAACTCAACTCGACCTGCACTTCAACTTGACAGGATACTGTTGTTACCTAGGCTCACTACATAAAATTCGAGCGGGGAGGTTTGCATTCCGAAACGATGAGACAATAGAGGTCTGCAGCTCCACACTCGCCTCCACCCGTTCCTTCCGAGCCGCGATGAGCGTATCACCCCCTTAGCCAACCAACCACCAACCAACTGCTCTGTTCCATCATCGGCGAAGGGTTCTCAGGTTCTGGGAGCAGTACTGCGACATCGAGCGCGTCACGACGAGCCAAAGCAGCGCAAACGCCCAGAGTCCGCAATGCAGCAGCGCGAACGCCACTGGTGCCTGGTCAAACGAGTGGCTGTAGAGCGCTGTCGCTGCCGATCCGCCTGCGTTCCAAACGAGAACTGGGATCGCCAGTGCGCCGTAGAGCGAGCAGCAGTACGAGAGCCCGGTCGTGCCTTTCAAGAACCCGATGGAGAGCAGCTCACAGCTCAGACTCAGCAGCGACAGCGCCGTTCGAACCAGGTCTGAGCCTGGATCGCCCACTGTAGTCGTCTTTGTCTTCTTGCTGGACTGCTGTTTAGTACTGGTGCTCAATCGTCTCGATGGTCGTGATGGCGATGATACAGCGCCTGTGGTGAACTGGAGCAGCGCGTTGTCCGTTTCCACGAGCATCAGCACCATTCCCTGGAAGAACTGTACGACGCACGCTGCTGCCAGCACGACCAGCGCCAGCAGAGCGACGGCGCAGGCGCCAACGAGACCGAGAGCGCCGCTCACGCAGGCAAAGATCGTGTTTGGCGCGAACGCGATGAGGAAGCGGAGCGTTGGTGACGACTGCTGCGGATGCCTGTGAAGATGCTGCTGGGGTCGTGGCAGCGCCTTGCCATGTGGCAATGCCGACCGCGCGTCTTCCTCGGGTCGGGTGTCGACGATCTTGATGGAGATGAGCGACGCGTCCAGCGCCACCGCGGCGACAGTCGGCGCAGGGACGATCATCTGATTGACGCTGCTGGCGCTGGGCGTGCTCTTGGCGGCGGCTCCTCTTGAGTTCCTCATGCTGTGCTGTTTTGCTGCTGTGCTCTGCGTGTGTGAAGATGTGGACTGTTCTCTCTTACACGTGCTTCCCAAAGAGAACTGGAGGCGTGCAGTATGGAGCTCCTGAAGGAGCGCCGAAATATCATGCACACATCCTGATTTTAGTATGTCGTGCAGTGTCATTTTATTCGGCGGAAGATTCTCAGGCAGCTGCTCATAACCAGCAAAAATAATACGAACAAGAAGAGTCGTTGCAGCTCATCTCCTTGAAGTGACTGAGGGAACGAATGAATGGGTGGCCATGAGCGTCATCACAACAGGCAGCGTATCCAAATCAAAGGCAAACCCACAAAGGTCCACCGCAACACTTGCATAAGCAAATGAAGAGTTTTATCAGACTGGCATACCTAGCAGCAGGTGCTGCAGTGCGGTGTCGTCTCGGTCGATATCCTTCAATGAGAAGGCACTCATGAATACAGGCGAGGAAGACGCGGGCTGCTGCTGCTGCTGATTCGCCGTCTCGTCAAGCAGAGAATGTGAGCGGCTAGACCATCAAGTGCGCGCGGAGGCCGTTGACGTGAACGCATGGTACTCTGATGATGGTGCACGAATCCAAATTCGCACGCGCAATCAGCCAATAATGCGCCACCATGCGAACCGTTTGGCTTACAAGCTGCGACAGGATGTACGTAAGCGCTTCTCAAACATGGTAAAATGCGGTGCAAGTGGTGAGTGTACTGGGTAGGGACTGCTTTATTAACTGGTGCGGCTTTGTGGATGGATGCTTCGATCAGGATGACGCGGGTCTAGAGCGCCTCGAGCACGTCCTTGGCGCGCTTCTCGCGGTACACCTGGAACTGCTCGTCGCTCGTGAACTGGTGCAGGCAGTCGTTCATCGCCTTGTTGTGGCCGCGGCACTTGAACACGACCATCAGGTTGTGCTCCTTCGCGCACTGCGCAAACTTCTCCGTCACGTCCTTGCACTTGGCGATCGCGATGTCATTGAGCTCCTGGCGCAGTTTCTGCAGGAACACACACAAACACGCATGCAGCATAGCATTAGATAAGCGGCGCACTCTCAATCCACACAACAGCGTGTGTGCAGCGAGATCGATCATCAATCAATCGTACGTGCTCGGCCTGGTTGCTCCAGCTCAGACGCGACGAGCGGAACTGCTCCTTGGCGGTCTCCTTGTCGACAGGTTTCTCCATCTCTATCAGGTGCTATTAGGTGCTGATGTGGGTGTTGGTAGTGATGCTACTGGGCTGTCAGGAGGATGGAGAGAGAGAGAGAGAGAGCGATGAATCTGCGCGCCACGTCCTTCGACTCGATGAGCTTCTTCGGCGAGTTTCTTTGTGCCACCATCATCAACGCCCACCAAGCAAAAGAGCAAAAACCTGGTCGGGTGGACTAGGATAGTGTGACCCACACCACTCTTCATATTTTGTCAAAACAAGTTGAGATAAATGATCGGCTTTTGGCACAAGTCATTCATTTACAGTACCTCTTGACATGGCTACATTTTAAGTTGTTCGCTGTCACAAAAGATCGCAGCAGCGGAATGTACATCGAGCAGCTCTCTCTCTCTCTCAGGCTCACATCCAATCAATTCCCCAAGCGACTCGTGCACTACTGCTCTGCTCTGCTCCCTTACATCTCGTCAGCCTCCTCGCCTTCATTGAGCATCATGCTCCAAACGCCCGACTCCGAGTCGATGTACTCGTAGTACAACCGTTTCGAGATCGCGACCGGGTCGCCTCGCGGCTTCGTCGGGTACGAGTCGTGGCTCAGCTGCCACTTGAGCTCGAACGACTCGCGCGCATCGAACACCACCTTGTCGTTCATCGGCCGTCCTTCAGCGTACGACTGGCACACTTCCGTGAGCCAAATGCGCCAGCGGCTCAGATAGTACCCCTTGCAGAGCCCACCCCACTCTTTGCCGGCGTAGTCGTGCACCGTGTTGTTGTTGTGGTCTCCCCACCGAGTCACGAGATTGCGCGCTTCGTACTCGTAGTAGTCCTGGAGAGAAGCGTCGCCAGCTCCAAGTGCTCGCGCGTCCGCGATCCAGTTGCCCAGCAGAAAGTCTTCGTTCGTCGACAAGATGTCATCCATGTCTGCGATCGTTTTGAGGAACTTGTCTTTCCACACAGACAGCTTGTCAGCGGTCATCGTCTTGTTCTCGTACCCGTCTTTCATCTCCACGTACAGCTTCAAAAGATGGTCGCTCAGGTACTGGCGCGTGACATCCACCAGATCGTGTCGGTACGTGTCGACGTCCCGGAGCTCGTCTGATGCGAGGATAAGGAAGTTCCACGCCTTCACAATATCCTCCGGATTGTACGTGATCACAGTTGGCATGAACCCGTCGCGCACAAGCTTCCAGTGGGGGATCACCATCACGATGCTTTTGGTCACGCCGCCGTACGCCTTCGTCTGGTTGTACACTGACGCCGAGAGCACTTGCCACGCCTTTTGGGCGTGTTCGTTCTTCGAGTTGTAGCGCTGGTACGCATACGCCTTGATCCACTCGGGGATCTCCACGACCGCTTTCTCCCACGCCATCTGCAGCGTCAAGTCGTACACGACGTAGTTCTGGTAGATGCCCTCCATCGTGAGCCCGACGCCAATCATCGTGCCGTCACTCTTCGCGAGCGAGTCGACTGGGTCGCTGCCCAACGTCGGCAGGTCGCCGCGCATGCCAGTGGCGCCACCAAAGTTGTGGAGCACACAGTAGATCCAGCTCTTGCCAAAGTAGTTGTCGTCTCGGTTCCAGATCGGATCCACTTCGCTGTACAAGTCGAGGATGATCATCTTGTCGTTTGGGACTGCTCCCAGGTACGCCTTCGTGAGATCCTTTGTCCAGTAGTCGCTCTGGAAGAGCCAGCCCTGCATGAGCCAGACTGCGTCGGGGTCAGCCGCAACCATGCTGTTGATGACCGCCTGCGACGAATTCGCGAGTGCGACTGGGTCCGTAGTGTCCGGATCCATCTCATTGAACGTGTCGCACTGGTAGAGCGACGAAGTGTAGTTGTACAGTCGCGTCTGCTCTTCGATGAACTTCTTGCCGATCTCCAAGTAGAGCGGATCCACCGGGTCCACCAAGTACACGCAGCAGTTCTCTTCTGGAAAGTTGTTCCAGTTGGGCGAGCGCGTGATCTTCGCGTTTGGGTAGTGCACCTTGAGCTCTTCTGGGATGTGACCCGCGAATGCTGGCAGCGCTGGGATCATCCCGAACTCCTTCATGCGGTCCAACGTCTTCAGCTGCAGCTCAAACTGGTCGTCGATGAACTTCTGTGGGAGTGGACCTTTCACCCAGCTCCCTCGGACGTTCCCCATTCTCCCCCAGGCGAGGAATCCAGAGCCAGCGAAGAACTTGTTGAGCCCCGCGTCACTGATGTTGAACTGTCGGAACGTGTTCTGCCAGACCTTCTCTTGACCAGTGAATGCCAGCGGCATGTTGATACCTATTGAAATTGAAACAACAGAGCCATGTCCACGTTAGTTGCTTACAAAGATCCCCACGCCACATGGACGCCTAGGAGCAAGCAACGAACCATTCAGCGCCATCCAGTCAATGTGCTTCTCCCACTTCTCCCACCCCCACGTCCATGACGAGTAGCTCACGGTGCACACGTTCTGGTAGTACGAGTACTTGGACGTTCGCTCGTGACGAATCACTTGATCCACTTTCGGGAGCTTCTTGGGGAGCAGCAGCTTGTGGTTGTCCCAGTCCGTCTGCGTGTGGAGAACTTTCTTGAAATACCACTGCAGCCCGTAGGCCATCGCCGTGGCCGAGCTTCCAGCGATTTCCACTTTGTCCCCCACCGCGCCGATCTCAAACACGTCCATGCCGTTCTCCGCCGCATCCACCACTCGAAGCGCGATCTAGACGACCAAAAAGGTAACCAAACACAGCACATATCTGGTTAACACGTCATACAGAACGGTACATGGATATGACAATCGCACGCTCATCCGTTGGCTCACCTGGTCGACGTACTCGTCACCCAGTCTTCGCTTGATCAGCCCCCGCGTCGCCGCGATCGGGTCGTGCTTTGGCGGCTGGATGTGCGGGCTCAGCGCGTTCGCCAACGCCACAAGCACCACCACCACCAACAGAAGCAGCAGCGTCACCTTCTTCTTTCCCTCCATCTTCTCTCCCTCCAGCTCGCCTTCTTCGGCTGCTTCTGCGTCCGCGTCACCGCTTGATCCACTTGAGCTCTTCGGCGCAGATTCCCCACTGATTGAACACACAAAAGTGAAAAGCGATCTTCAAGCGAAGCTTCAACGCAGGGTTCCTACTTTCGTTCCCTCAAACTAGGACCCAAATCCTATTTTCGGCCATAAACTAGGACAGGGGAGGGAGAGAGCCAAAGAATTGGCTCTTCCTCTTGTTGGCTTGATTGATTGCTTGTGTGCTGTTCTGTTGTACTGACCGATCGGTCGAATCGTTTTGAATCGAGGGGACGAAATCGCAGAGGGAGCTGCCCGCCGCCATCATCATCCGCTCTGCTGCGTCATTTCTTCTTCGTCGTCCGCACCCCACACACCATACGGCTGCCTCAGTATGTCGACGCCCTCCTCCTCGACGACCCGCAAGCGCCGCTCGACGCCCGAGAACGCCGGCGACCAGCAGGCAAACAGCAGCAGCAGCGGTCGCGTCGCGCGCACGTCGTCGGGCAATGACAAGAACGCTGCGGCTGCGGCTGCCGCGCCGACGCCCTTCACCAAGTTCATGACGCGCGTGGTCGTGGGCTTTGCCATGATCGGCGCGTTCGCGCTCATCCTCTACGGAGGCCACCTCTACGCGTGGCTCATGGTCGTGATCCTGCAGATCCTGCTCTTCCGCGAGCTCGTGAACGTGCGCTACCGCGCCGCCGCGGAGAAGAACATCCCGTGGTTCCGTTCCGTGCAGGTACATTGAGCTACTGTTTGATTGCTTGGTTGATGATCGGAGCTCTTCGTGTGCGGCTACTAACTCACTGCGCTCGTGTGTGTGTGTTGTTGTTGTTAATATCTAGTGGGGCTGGTTCTCGGTCGCGCTCTTCTTCAACTACGGAGACTCGTTTGGCGCGTTCATCGAGAACCGCAAGATCCGCTTCGTGCCGCCGATCGTCGTGCACTACTTGCGCTACCACACGTGGATCTCGTTCACCATGTACGCCGTGCTCTTCGTCATGTCGGTGCTCAGCCTGAAGAAAGGTACGTGGTGCTGGTGGTGGTGGTCCCATGCATGCTGCTTGTTCTCTGTAAAAGCGGTCCATCTCGAGATGGGAATGCTAATTGATCTGCGTGTTTGGACCTTTTGGCTATGAAATGTATCCATGTCGACAGGATACTACAAGTACCAGATGGGTAAGTGCTCTGTTGTACTATTGGTGCCCTCTGCTCTGTATAATAACGGCGCTAATGTGTATTCAATAATGCTTGTCAACAGGCCAATACACGTGGACGATCGTCACGCTCGGACTCATCGTGTTCCAGATGAAGTACATCCTCAACAACATTTTCAACGGTGCGTCGCTTATAAAGAGCAGGTGATTGCCATCCTATTCTATTGTATGAGCCATGCTGACAGCCTCTCCATTGTGGAACCTGCAGGTCTCTTCTGGTTCGTGTTCCCCGTGTCGCTCGTCGTGTGCAACGACTGCTTCGCGTTCTTCTGCGGCAAGCTCTTCGGCCGCAAGTTCGTCAAGACGCCGTTTCTGCGCCTGTCGCCCAACAAGACCTGGGAGGGCTTCATCGGCGCCTTCGTCTGCACGGTCGTCTTTGCGATTTTCTGCAGCGCGTGGCTCGCCAAGGTAAGTAACGATGCTAATGCCTCTATGAACGAGTGGGGTTTGCTCACGATGCGCTTTGTCTATTCGCATTGTTGTTGTGTTTGGATAGTTCCAATGGATGATCTGCCCGCTCGAGAGTCTGCAAGTGAGTGTGCGTCATTAGAATGTTCACGGTACATGCGCGGTCAAGTGTCGAATGCGTGGCGATTTACTCGATTTTGTCGATTTTGTCGATTTTGTCTCGTGCTTGCAGCTCATTCCTGACTCGCTCACGTGTGCGACGCGCGGCGTGTTCTTGCCGAGCGTGTACGACGTTCCGGCGTCGATCGCCAAGTACATTGGTCGTAGCCAGATCGAGTACCTCCCGATCCAGGTGCGTTTTGCTGTCTGGTTGCGTTGTGCTCACGTTGTCATCACGGCTCGTCTGTTGCTCACTCACACATGGCTCACTTCTTGCTTCTCTCCCCTGTTTTGTCACAGATCCACTCGATCTGGTTTGCCACTTTTGCGTCGGTGATCGCGCCGTTCGGTGGGTTCTACGCCTCGGCGATCAAGCGCACGTACAACCTGAAGGACTTTGACTCGGTCATCCCGGGCCACGGCGGCGTCATGGACCGCATGGACTGCCAGTTCATCACGGCGCTCTTCACGTCGGTGTACTACAACACGTTCATCCGGTACGTCTTGCGTTTGGAGCACCGATAGAGAGAAGTGGGTGAAAAGGGCTTCGTGCTGATAACTCTGTGGTCGTGTTTGTATGGTGTTCGTAGCTCCCCAATGCCGTCGGTCGCCATGGTGGTGAACATTGTGTCGAAACTCTCGCTCGAAGAGCAGCACGAGATCTTGCAGCGGCTCAAAGAGATGCTCCAGGGCTGAGCTGATAAAGAGAGCATGCATTTGTGAATCCGACGAGTGGGTGCGCGAGGTCCTACTCGGTAGACTGCGAGAGAAACGATAGCACTCCCCACCACACGCAGAGTTGAAGCTAGATAATGGTTGCAGGCTACACCTTGTTTTGACAAAATATGACGATTGTGCACCAGGTTGTGACCTAAAATCAATCGAGTCCATCTTCAACTGTACCAGAACTTGTCGTAGTTGGTGTCGCCGAGACCGACCACCGTGAAGTGCAAGTTCGCGAGCATGTCCTTCGGCTGCGTGCGGCGCTTGACGAACACACACACACACACTCACACCTGCAAGATGGACTCGGACGCCCCGGTTTGCGAGCCGAGCCAATTGCTGTTTGAGCGAGAATTCTCCCCGTTTCCGATACATTTGCTGTTGAGAATTCTCACCAAAAAACAAATTGGAGGTGAGAATTCTCAATAGCAAATGTATCGGAATTGGTGAGCATTCTCGCTCAAACAGCAATTGGCTCGGGTTTCTGTAACGCGATAATCGACTCAGCTCGTTTTCGCAAAACAGGGCTTGCATCCATGCAATTGAGCAAAACAAGGTGTATATGCATGCCGAGTTGCCAAAGCCGAAACTTTAGCAACTCGAAATATGCCCGAGCAGCACCAAGAGCTCAACGACGGCGCGCGCCACCTGCTGCGCGTGAAGAACCTCCCGGGCGTGCTCTCGTCCGAGGCGGTCACGTCGCTGCTCAGCCACTACGGCGCGACCGACGTGAAGCTCCTGAAGGACGCGTTGTCGGCGCTCAAGGCGAAGCGCGCGCCGCAAACCGCGATCGTCGCGTTCCAGACCAGCGCAGATCGAGAGAGCGCGCTCGTGCGGCTGAGCAAACTGCAGCTCGCTGGCCACCAATTGCGCGCAGAGCTCATCGACACTGTGCCACCAGAAGCGCCGCCTGAGCAGCAGAAGGAGGTAAAGCAGCAGCAGCAGCAGCCAGTGGAAGTACCACTCACAGATGCAAAACCTGTGCCTCCACCTTTGCCGAAAGGCCCACCGCCGCCGCTGCCACCACCAGCTCCACCGATTGCAGCGAAAGCTATGGGGCATGACCATTCGTATTACACACCAGCACCACTGGCGCCTCATCTCGGGTATGTCCTGTATACTGTCGTCAGCTCTGTCTATAGATGCATCTGTGTGGTACTTCGCGTGAACTGATCGCTTTTTGATGACAGACTCCATTTCGCGCCGTCGCCGTTGCTCGAGTACAAATACCCACGAGCGAGCGAGTCGATTGTGCGGAACATCGCAAACGGTGAGTCTTTGTGCTTATGGCGATTGTGTTATATGGCGCTCTGGCATGTCAGTAGTAACATAAACATTGGGTTTGTCTACTGTTGTTCTGTTAGCATTGATTGCACTGCCCAAGTTCTACACGCAGGTGCTCCATCTGATGAACAAAATGAACTTGCCGCCGCCGTTTGAAGAGCGCGCGATCCCCGGCATTTTCTCAAAAGACCGCGAGGAGAAAGCAGCGGCAGCAGCGGAAGCGCAGCGCCAGCGGAATCAGAATCTGAAGCGCAAGTTCCCAGGAGCTCAGCCACCGCCTGCTGACTTCACAATCGAAGAAGAAGAAGAAGAAGAGGAAGACGAGGAAGATGAAGAAGAGGTCAATGTGGTACAAACTGAAGAGTCGGAGATCAGCAAAGACGCCAAGAAGCAGCGCGTGCAGAGTGGAGATGCTGGCAAATCGGGTGACTCAACAGTGTTGGCGCCAGTAGCAGAACCAGTCAGTTCGCTACCAAAAGCTGTCACCGCAACCCCAGTGGTGTCCGTTCACACAGGCAAAGCCAAACGGTCGATTGCGCTGTCAAGTGGGATCGCGAAAGCTTTTGATACAGCAGGTTTGGACAAGAATCGCGCGGTGCGTCCTGGCGTGATCTCAGAGGCAGAGCTGAATCGACAGCGAGTATCGTCAGAAGGTACCAAAGATTTCTGACTGTGTGATATTGTGAATAGTGTTGGTGAGTGGACTACACTGATCGTATCGTATTGTGATGAATGCGTGTAGACTTAATGGAGTACCCAATCATGGCAGAGTACGACCGCGGAGCCCCGTCGCGCACGCTTCTCGTCCGGAATCTCGCCGAGACGGTGGACGAACAGGACCTCGCGTTCGTCTTTGGCCACGTGCTGCCGCTGCACATGAAGCTCTCGTACGTGTGCTCTGGATGGTGCAACGAACCAAGTTACTACTCCGGAGTATTTGGAACGAGGGTCTATTCGGTTGGGTACTCATTACTTGGATGCTTATCTGTGACATTGTAGAGTCCTGCAAATCGAGATTTCGTCCGCTTCCAAAAGTGCAACGATCGCGTTCCCCTCTGAAGCGCTTGCAGCTCAAGCGCTCAACAAAATCCATGGCGTGGCCCTCGAGACGTTGCCTCTCATTGTGGTACTATTGGGCATTATGTGTATTTTGCATCCTTCCATCTTCATTTGAAGACAAGTGCTGATGTTGAATCGGATGATTGATGCCTGTAGAGCTACAAAACGAGCGAGGATAGTGAAGAAGGTGCGACTGCAGCTGATGATACCCCACGTCCGTCTCCGCTTTCGATGGAGGAACTTGACTGTCGCCGCCTTGAACCATCAGGTGCGTCGCCTCTTTGAATGGGAATATCTTGCGGAATGATGCGTATCAAAAGCTAACCTCTATACCCTCAAATGAAACTGCCTAGCGTTCGCTGGTGAGAAGTTTATGAAAAACTATCAACGTGGCGAGCCTTCCGTGACGCTTTACGTGAAGAACCTGGCGAAGGACGTCGACGAGCGCGACTTGCTCTCTGTGTTTGGCGCAGTTGTGCCGGAAGACATGAGCTTGAGGTACGTAATGGTGCATAAGATGGTCGTATCGTGGCAAGGCTTGGTTACGAGAAATCTAACTCCGTTTCGACATTTTCTGATGCTGTAATACATTGAATTGACTGTGCGCAGTGCGATCAAGATCCGACATTTCACTGAAGGCAGGATGAAGTGCCAGGCGTTTGTCGAATACCCGAGTGTTCCTCTCGCTGTGAAAGCGCTCGAGAAGATCCACGGCGTTGTGTTCAAGGAGAAGCCGCTTGTTGTGGTAAGAAAACCTGTTTACGCTGAGCCTCACCATCGTCTGAACCAATTTCAAACAACTCTCCTGCTGTGTACGCAGTGCTTTCGAAAGCCTCCTCCAAGACCAAGTTCCAATGCGACTCCAGCACCAGTAGCTACAGCTATTCCAGCAGCGAACCAAGAGCAACAGCCTCATTCTTAATCAACATGCATGGACACGCGTGTCTGTGCACATTCCGCTTTGTTGTTCTCTATCAACAAATTATTATTAAATAGCAGAAGCAGAATGCCCATTTGTTTTGTCTCTTTTATCATTTCGATTCGGTTGTTGTTCACTTTGGCGGCCGCAGGTTGGCCTCGCTGATGCTGTTGAGCACCCACTGGTAGTCCACGATCGCCACGTTCGAAAGCGCCTTCACCTGCGGGAGCGACCGCAGCTGCTTGGCCGCGTCGCGGAGCCCCACGGGGTTGATTCGGTCACTCACGATCACCAACTGGCGGTGCTTGTTCTCCTCTTTCGCCATCTCCTTCGCAATGTCGCTCAGCAACCGGATGCGCTTCCCACCTCCGATGCTCAGCAGCGTGTCCAGCTCGGACTGCGGCGGCATCGGCGACAGAAAGTCGCCCACGAGGTGGAAGCAGAAGCCTTCAAAGAGCTTAGTGCCGACGAGCGCAGGGTCAACATCCGCGGGGCTCAGCTGCAGATTCTCCTGGCGGCGCTTGCGAGACCGCCGCACGGCATCGTAAATGTTTCGGCCTTTTAAGTGACCATCTGCTTCGAAATCAGCTTCACTAACATGCCCTCCATGCGCAGCGCAGGCTACAGAAAACACACACAAATACCAAGAGAGTGAGATCACGATGTTTCATACACAAAAGAAGCGCCAGCAACTTCCCGCGTACCTTGGAGCCACTCTTCGCTGACGATCCACCTGCCTCCGACGAGCGCCTTCAGATACTTCATCGACCGAATCTTCACCCAGCGCTCCACAGACCTCTTGGAGTCACTGAAGAGCTCCCTCTTTCCGGGGGTCCCTGGCTGATCAGTGGTTCCTGGCTTACCAGTGGTAGTATCTCGCGTTTCTTCTTTACCACGACCGCTCGCCTTTTGTTCAACGACGCACTTGACGATCAAGTGCGTCACCTGGTTCGTCCAGCTGCTCACGATCTCGGCACCCAGGACCTCCGACCATTTCTCAATCTCTTTGGCTCCTTTCTCGTCGTACCCAGAACAGAGGAACATCATCTCAGACCGCTTGCGCTTCCCTGACCCCTTGCCTTTCCGAGAAACCTTCCCTCGCGCAGAGCCTGTCGGTGGCGAAGTCGCTGACTTCTCCTCGCTCGAGGGCGTGTTGTCGTACTTGGTGGTCCGTCGCTGACGCTGCTTGACCGCGCGACCGGGGGTCACATCCGCAGTGAGCTCGTCGTTTGGCTTCTTGATAAAATAGTCTGGAACATTGTTCTCTACTCGATTGTCAAGGACGTACTTGATATTGTATGTGTCATCTAGAGGAATACAACAAAAAATAGCATACATGAGTCCCAAACACGTCCACCAGTAGAAAGAGAACAACAGACGTACCGCCGTTGACTTTCGTGATCCGTGCAGCGCCTCCCGGTTTGTTGACCCCACGCCACGTTCTATCGGCCACGTCCACGACCTCACCCTTGACGAACGGTCCGTTGAGCGAGTGCTGCTCGCTCAGAACCGCTGGTGCTTCTGCTGGTGCTTCAGTTGCTCTTGCACTTGCACTTGCGCTCTCTGTCTCTAAACTCTTCGCCACGGGACCTGGTGCTGAAGCTTCTTGCGCAGGCTCTCCTCCATTTGCTGCTGCTGCTGCATTCACTGCTCGTCGGCGTGGAGACAGGGACGTCGAGATCAAGGCCCACTCCCCTTGTCGACGACGCGTGGCGGGTCTTGTCGGCCATTCCGATCTCGTCTGCTCCGAGTGGTCGTCATTGGACGTGCTTACGTTGGACTCGGGCAGTACTTCGTCAATTAGCTGGCCCTCTCTCTCTCCCTCTTTCTTTTCGGATTCGGCTTGCCTGGTAGATTTGTGTCCGTTCGTCGCCGCATCCGCTGAGTGCTTTGCTTTCGCCTGCCGTTTCACTGCTGGTTCTGCTGCCTCTACTGGCTTGGAATTGACATGTGCGCGATGGCCATTCTGCTTGGAATTTACATTATTTGTCGCCGCTGACTCTGGGACTCCGTTTGGCTGAGCGCCGGTGTCATTACCAGCGCCGCTAATACGAATGCTCGGCATGGGTTTCTCCTCCAGCAGCAGCGCCGCGTCGTCGTCTGCGACTTTGGTCTTCATCTCCTGGTCGTTGCCTTTCTGCTTCTTCGTCTTCTCCTCATCCACGGCCACCACCGCTTTCTCCACAGGCGCGCTGAGCATCTCGGTCGCGTGCAGCAGCTGCTGGATCATGGAGTCATAGCGCAGCTTGCGCTTCTTGGCTGGCGCCTTGCAGATCGGACACACGGGCTTGAGCTCCAGCGCGCGGTGGATGCACTCCTCGCAGAAGCAGTGGTTGCACGGCAGCGACGACGGGTTCGCGTACGCGCAGAGGCAGATCGCGCACTGCAGCTGGGCCACGAAGCCGTCGACCGCGGCGGCCAGGCGCTTGAGACTCGCGGCGCCGCCTCCACCTGCCCGTCGCTCGTCCTCCATTTTGATTTTGGCTGTTGCGTTTGGATCAGCGCGCGCGCCAATAAATGTTTTACAGGCCCCCATGCTACACTAATATTTGTCTCTCTACAAGAACTCACGTGTTGCCTTCTCCTCTTTCACTTCTCTCTCTATAAGAGCAGCATTGTAACTTCCCCCTTTCTTTGCTGACATCCGCATTTTCGTTCCCCTCTTTCAATCAGAAAGAAGCTCGAGGGAGAAGCACGAGGGCGGGGGCTTTGGCGATCCGTAGAGAAAGAGACAAAGGGATCCACACACACACACACATACGACTGAGCCATGAGCGCCATCGAGAGTCTCCTGGTGGACAGCGACGACGACGACCTCGGGGACGTGGACCTGAGCGCCATCACGCTCGAGGACATCCTGCGCGAAGAGGAGCTGGCCGCCGCGACCGCAAATGGTGCCGCCGCGGCCCCGAGCGCGGAGGGGAACACGCCCGACGACGACTTCTTCTTCTCCCCCGCGACGTTCACGCTCTCGATCGCCCCCGTGCCGGGCATGGAGGTCGTGAAGGCCGCTGGCGGGGCAGCGAACGGTACCACCGCGAACAAGAAGCTGGATCGCGCCAAGAGTCTGACGGAGATGAACGCCGGCGGCAATGCGGCGATTGTGACGGGTGCTGCGAACGCGACGGGCTCGCAGTTTCGAAGCCCGCTCGAGATCGCGGAGGCACGCGAGAAGCAGCTGCTGAGCTGTGTCGGCGTGGAGCTGATCTCTCCGCTGCAGGTGAAGCGCCGCCTGCGCGCGAATGCGAGGACGAAGAACGTCAACGGCAAGAAGAAAGCGGACGGATCCTCGAAGGCGAAGGCGAAGAAGAAGATCATCGCCATCACGTCCGCGGACGGGGCCGCAGCGGACAAGAAGCAAGGGAAATCCACGGGTGTCGTGAAAGTGCAAGCCATGGAGGCGATCAGCCGTCAGCTGCGCAAGAACATCGAGTTCAAGGAGTTCGGTCCCGGATCTCCGACGGTCGTGGCGATTCACTCCAAGTTTATCGCGATCGGCACGTCCAAGGGGCTCGTGATCATCTTTGACCACTTTCAGAATGTACGTCGTGCCTGCGGTCTGCTCCCACGTTGAAGTGACTCTGTTACGTGATTCTAATCTGCTTTTGCTTTTTGTATCGGACTTTCTCAGATTCGCCAAGTGCTGGGAAACACGAGCGACGCGGAGACCGACGGTCCGATCACGGCCATTGACGTGTCGCCAGGCAGCGATTACCTTGTGTGCGGCTTCCAGAGCGGACGCATTGTGCTGTGGGACATGATCAAGGGCACGTCGCTCAAGGCGGTGTCCGACGCGCACGAGAACCCAGTCGTGGGTCTGCGCTTCCTCAAGGACCAGAAAGCCGTGCTCATCTCGATCGACTCAAAGTACGTCCCTCATTTTCAGGCGTGCTTTGTCTATGCTTCTCTCATGAATCTAACAGATTTGTGTTTGCAGTGGTATCGTGAACAAGCTCAACTTTTCCAAGATGATGGGCATGGTGTACGTTGTCGACGTGGATCCGATTTACGACGGCTCGGTCGGCAAGATCCTGTCGATTTCGGTGCTCCCGCAATCTGCAGGAAACGCGAAAATCTCGCACCTGACGGACCAATACTGCCTGGCAGCGCTGAGCAGCGAGAAGGTCACATTCATCATCGCCATTGAGCCGGAAGTGAAAGTGCTGTACCGATGGGTGCGTCCCGATGACATCGCGCCAGATGACCCGGTGCTTCCATCGCTCGCTTTCGCGTGGATTTCGTTCCCAGGCAGCTCGCGAGCTCTTGCTCCAGTGCTCTCACGCGGATGGGGAAACCACGTCCAGTTCCTCGAAGTCGTCTTTCCAGGAGGACAAAACCACTCCCACTCGCGCCACGGATGGCCCACTTTTGAGGAGCACGACCAGATCGAATGCTCGAACGACATCATGGCGATCCAGTGGCTCGGCGACCAAGTCGTCGTGTATCTGAACTCGAACGACGAGATCTGCGTGTACGATGTGATGTCCCGTCAAGAGCTAGAGATCGTGGATGTGTCGTCGCTTGAGCTGGTGTTCGCCTCGTATCGTGGAAAGAATGCGCGGAGTTTCTCCAACAGTTTCCGCGGCTGCGACAACATTCTGTACCTTCTGGGTTTGAAGGAGCTCCAGACCGCGAGAGTGCAGCCATGGACGCAGCGTATCGACACTCTTGTGGATGAAGGCGAGTGGCTGGAAGCCCTCGCTCTGGCGCTCGATCACTACGAAGGACTCAAGATTGCGGCTGCAGACCGCGCCGTGCGTGATCGTTTCCCGCCAGTGTTTTTCCGCGACAAGCAGAACGATCAGTGCCTCGTGGACATTTTGCACATGTGCCAGACAAATCAGCGCACGGGTGAAAAGGAAGATGTGTTCCGTCACGAAGAGAGCGCCGACGAAGTGCGCTGGGTCTGTGGTGAGGATCCGTACCCTCCTGAGATCGCTAAGAAGCTGGAAGAAACGCTGCAGAAAGCGAGAAGTGGCCAGGTGACAAAGAACTTTGTGCCAATCAGTGTTGCTGAGCGCGTCGCTGATCTGTTGATGGAGTATGTGCGTCTCGCGATTGCGAATGCACCATCTTCGTCCACGAACATTGGAAGCACCATCACTGCTTTCAGCAAGAGCGGATTGAAGCTTGATCTCGCAAAGAGTCACTACCAGATGCTCGCTGGCGTCTGCATCGAGTACTGCGCGATTGTGGGGCGAACGGACTTGTTGTTTGGCGAGATCTTCAACAGATTCAAAGAGGCGGGCAAGTCTGACGTGTTTGTGGAGCTCCTTGAGCCCTACATCCTGTCGGAGAAGCTTCGAAGTCTCTCCCCGCTGGCGATGCAAGAGTTCGTGCGACACTACAGCGCGAACAACAAACTTCCTCAAGTCGAGCAGTGCATTCTTCACTTGAACGTGGCTGAGCTGGACATGGACACGATGCTGAAACTTTGCCACGACCACGAGCTGTACTCGGCACTGATTTACATCTACAACGAAGGACTGAACGACTACACAACGCCAATCGACGTCCTGCTCGAAGCCTGCACAAGTGAGAAGAAGGTCGTTGCTCAGCCATCTCCAGCTCCGACCCGCACAGGCAGTACAGGAAGTCGAGTCAGCAGTTTGGCGTCGACTTTCGGTGGCACTGCGCGTGGAAGCGTGAAATCGATTGTCCAGAAGGCGTCTTCAAGCGACGATCTCTTGTCAGCGCAGCGCCGTCGCCGCCAGTACGGATACAAGTTGCTGTTGTACATTTCGTACTCGCTGAGTGGCAGAAGTTTCCCTCAGAACGAGATGATTGCGCCGCAGAATGTGGGAAAAGTGCGTTCTCAGATCTGTCACCACTTGTTCGAGAAGACGGTGGATGCGAACCCGCTCATCTTCCCTCGTCTCATGACGCTTGTGGATCTGGACGCGCGCGAGTTTTTCAACATCATGGCGCGCTTCTTCGACGACCCGAACGTGGACTTCGAAGGCGAGAAGAAAGAAGCCACGAGCCGCCCTACCAGTCGATACGACTCGGCTCGAAACGCCGGACTCGCGAAATGCCCGAGCCGCCTGTCGATGGTGCTGGATTTCGCCGAAGTGATCTTCGGAAACTCGAAGGATTCGTCGCGTTTCAGCTCTGTCGAGCACGGTCACTTCTTCATGTTTGAAGCGCGTTTGTTGAGTGGAGGCTCGATCGACCCGCAAGAGTATGCTGACGCACGTGCTCAAGCACTTGGCGAAGCTGCTGGTGCAAGCGATGGCGCTTCCATGATGGACTCGCTCATGAACTTTTTGGCGCTTGGACCATCGTCGCTGCTCTCTGGGAGCGCTGCCAATGCCGAAAGCTCTGCTGCTGCGTCGCAAGAGGAAGGGTTCGACAAGGCTGGACGCCAAGCCATGCTCGTGCGTTTGCTGCAGAAGCTCAACAAGGACTGCTACAACCACACGGAGCTGCTGAAGAGCGTGATCCAAGAGAAGATGAACCGCGCCGCAGTCATCTTGTACAAGGAGAAGAACGATTTCTCGCAAGCGGTTGCGTCGTACTTGGCGGACGACGACCACGAGTTCCGCATGAACGCGTTCAGCTACATCCGCGTTGGTACGACACTTTGCACTTTGTTCTTTGCAGTTGTTGTTGTCTTACAGCCTTGTGACTAACCATTTCTTTTATCTTACTATCCTCAGAAACGGACAAGTTGGTGGATGAAGATGTCGAGAGCAGTGCGCCTGACTCTGCGAACGCGAACCCGATTCGACGAAAGGTGATTGAAGACGCAGTGCTGACGCACGCCGGCGCGCTCATGGCGGCCGACAACTACTCGTTCGTGGTGCTGATCCTCGGCCAGTTCCCAAACATGAACAACAAGGTGATCCAGAAGTTCATCTCCATGGGCAAGGACGGCGCCAAGCTCGAGTTCCTCTACCTCAAGCTCATCTTGATGGGCTCTGGCAACAACAAGACGGATCTGGGCGAAGAGGCCGACTTGGTGAAGGAGCTGCTGGACCGCTCGAAGCTGCGCATCGCCGACGATCCAGCTGTCCAGGAGCGCTTTGTGCGTCTCTCGTGCGAGTACGAACCTGCGGGCGTCTTCCCGTACTTGGAGTCGCACGACAGCTACAAGGTGGAGGCGTGTCTGAAGCTCTGCAAGGACTTCAGCATCACGGACGCTGAGGCGTACTTGCTCGAGCGCACGGGCGACGTCACAGGCGCGCTGACGCTCATTCTGCAGAGTCTCGAGCAGAAGCTCAAGATCCTCAAGCCTGCGCTCCGCGGCTACAACACGGCGTCCTCGTCTACTTCAGACACATTGTTGGGTAGCGCATCATCGGCGTCGACTGCCCTGGGAAGACATCAGCAGAACGACAGTATCATTGAGAGCATCCCCGAGGGACGAGACGCGATGCAGACGCTGGAGGTGGCGCTCGCCATGTGTCAGCGTAATTCGCTTCGCAACCGCGACGATCAGGCAGAGAAGCTCTGGTTCACGTTGTTGGACAAGCTGCTGCGCATCCAGAACGCGGTCAAGCGCTCCGTGAGCTCCAAGTCGACCGCGCGCATCACGACTCGAAGCGGCGGCGGCGGCGCGCAGACCGCGTTCCAGGTCGCGCTGAACGAGCTGATCCGCATCATCCTCGAGCGCATGGCGTCATCGGTGTCGCTCAAGTCGATCTTGTTCAAGATCACGAACGAGCACGGCAAGGGTGAGTTTGGCGACTTCCGTCCGACGATCTTTGGTATGCTGGACACGTACAACTACGAGCAGAACATCTACCAGACTGCGAACGGGCTCATCAGCGTGGACTTGTTCGATCAGATCACGACGCTCAAGCGCGCCAAGTCCAAGTGCTACGGACCGCCGTCCAACACGTGCGGCTACTGCAAGGTGCTGCTCTCGAAGCCGCCATTCGGTATGGCGCACTCGGGGTCAGCAAGCGGCGAGAAATGGAACTTGGTGACGTCCATGGTGATGGTGATGTCGGGCCAGGCGTTCCACGAGTCGTGCGGCAAGGCGTGGCAGCAGGGAGTGGACTCGTCTGCAGCAGCGTCTTCCGTGTCCGCGACGCCGGCAAAGCCCGCGATGTCGCGTCAGCAGAGTGTGCTCTCTACCAGCGCCGGCAGTGAGAAGAGCTTGAGTGGAAGCGGTGGTCCTGGTGGCGACGCTGCGGGTGCCGGTGGGGATGACGAGACGGGCAGTCGACTGCAGAAGAAGCTGCCGAGCACGAGACGGTACCTGAACCGCCTCAAGAATGCGCGCAAGGGGTCGCGGCGCCAGGTCGCGCCGCACGTGGTGCTCGAGAGTTTGATTCGCGAGGAGAACGGACGCAACAAATACCTCAAGAGCTCGCGGTCCGTGTTTTCGCTCAAGCCCGACCCGGAGCAGGCGCACAAGATCAAGAAGCGCATCGGCAACCGCAAGCCCGGATCGCTGCCGGTGGCGCCGATCCAGAAGGGTGGCATCTAAGAGAGAGAGCGAGAGAGTCTTCTCTTGGGAGAAAGAGGCTGAATGCTGTAGTAACAGTTGTGTATAGTTGGTGTGTTTTGAATGATGGGGATAACAAGACGAGAAACAAAAATATGAAAGAAGACTGAGATGCCCTGGTTCCATTCAAGTAAAGAAATCTTTGCGAAAAATTGTTGGATTGATTGACGATTTTCTTAACCTACTGTAACTTCCTATGACGCAGCGACCTCCACATGCATCTCAGCTCGCTCGCTCACTGACCATTTCTCCTTTCCTCGACAGACTCCACTGTGTCTGACAGAGTCACTCAATAACGAGATCACCCACCACCACAAGGGGCACAAGACTGACGGACGGTTTACTTGGTTTTCCGCCGCTTCCGTGCTTCGAACTTCTGGTCAAACTTGCGGCGCAGGTTGTGCGGCAGGTTCTCCGCCGGCTCCCACGTGAGGTCCTCGTAGCCGACCCACTTGATGAGGTACTTGAACGTCTTGAGCTTCGTCTCCTTGTCGCGCGTGCTCTTGCGGTCGCGGATCTCCTCCACAATGTACTCGTTCTCGCGCACGGGCTGTCCTTCAAACTCCTCAATGAGGTCCTTCGACACGTTCTCCGCGGGCTCCCACGACGTCTCCTCGTAGCCGACCCACTTGATCAAATACATGTCTGGCTCACCAAAAGATCGCCCCTTGCGCTTGTCGAGGATGCTCTCCACTTCGTACACGTCCGGGTCCTCCGTGTCAAACAGATCGTTCGGCTCGTCGTCTTCGTCGGAGGAGAGCACCAGCTCCACTGGCGGCAGGTTGTTCGCGTTCTTGGCTTTCTTTTTGCCGGCAGTCTGTGCGCTTTTCGAGGACTTTGTCTCCTCTCGCTCGGAATCGCTGGACGACGACGTGGAGCTCTCGGACGAGCTCGAAGACGAATCGTACTCGCTCTCGCTCTCACTCTCGCCCGAGTCGCGGCGTCTGCGCACTTTCTTCGACGCTGCTTTACCGCTGCTACTGCTTCTGTCTTTCTTGGTCTTGCCGCTACTGTCTTTGCTTCTTGGCGCCTTCGCCTTCGCTTTGCCGTTCCCGCTCGCCTTGGCAGCTTTCTTCGCAGCTTCTTTCTTGTCGCGCTTCTCTTTCTTCCTCTGCGCGTGTGCTGCGGACGAGCTCTTCGATGCCGACGTGGACGATGACGCGCCCGCAGATGAAGACGCCATCATGTCCTCGTTCATGCCGCGCGCGTGGTTCGCGTTCTTGCGCTTCTCCTCTCGCAGCGTCTGCTTGAGCACGTCCATGGAGATCTCGTTGGTCAACGGCTGGTCCTCCTTCGGCTGGTACGAGCGCATCCAGTCGCGGATGATCAGGTGCTTCTTCGACTCGAACACGAGGTTCTCCAGGTTCGGCACCGACCGCATCGCGCTGAGGCTGAACTGGTCCTTCACCGTGTTGTACAGCCCGAGCGACTCGGGCAGCTCCGTGCACAGCGTCACGAGTGCGCGGTCCACGAGCACGGACGATTGCTGGAGACTCATTCTGACAGTGTGCACCAAGCCACAGGCAATACCGCGAGCCTCTGCCTATGCGAGTAGCAGCAGCAGGTGTCGCTAGCTCTCCTCTCGTCGCTCCTTTTGGCGCGGTGAGAGAGCGAATCGCAGGCACTTCCGTCGCGAGCGCCTTGCTTCCCTTTCTCTTGCTGATGGGAAATGCCAAAATGCTGGCAGCAACGATTGTTTACCGCAAACCAAGCAATAATACCACAAAACCAATTTTGTTTGAACCCAATCACCCAGTTGGTGGGGTGATTCTGCGGGTTTTCATAATCTGGAGCGCGATTTATAATCCTGCATACTATTTATAAGAAATGATTCTGTTCCACATTTTGCATATCGCCGCATGCTCGAAAGTCCAACTTTTGCAAAAGTCGAGACACGAGTCACTTGGGCAAAGTATGTTTCGATAACCATGTTTCATCATTTTGAAACAATAGCAATTTGCCATTGTATCAGAAAACGTGCGACACAACACGAGAATGCGGCTATTTTGATCATTACGGTAGGAGCGTTACTGTAAAAATCAGATGATGCGACTGCTGTTCCACCTCTCACAATTTTTGAACAAGGGGCTAAGTGTAACAATTTGCATTTCCCAAGTGGCTACATTATTTTCTCCAGGAACTTCATGTGCTTGGCATCACTTCTCAGCGCTCGACGTCACTTCCATTATCTCGGTTGGCATTTCCACAATAAAAACCGAGTCAAGAGAGCGCTTCGGCTCTCTCGTTTGTTCGTGCAGCGCTCTTCCGCTCAAGATTCCAAACTCGCTTCAGTATCATGATCCTTCCTCATATTCCTCGCACACTCGACGAGTTCCCTCAAACACGAGGTCATCAACCACGTTATGCGCCTGAAGGAAGCTACAGCTCGCGTCGACGAAAAACCACGCAAGACTCTCTGCGCAAGGTATTTCGAGAAGAGTCAAGAGCTCAATAAGGAGAGCGAGGAGCCAAACAACACTGCGGCATGTGAGCTGCACTCCTCACTCAGCAGTTTGCTCATTTCCCAAACTCACAAGATGAAAAACGAAGCAAGCTGAAAACACTTGAGGGATGAATTACGGATTACGCAGGGAAGAACCTTTAGAAAAATGCAAACTTGACCGAGAAACTAGGATGAAAAAAACGCAACAAGTGCACTGAGTAACTGAGCTGAGCCTGGTTGGTTGGTGGACCACCGACCTCCACTGACCGTTTATGGTGGGGAACCATCACATCGGTTAGGCTTGTTGTCAGCAGCACCGCCACCGCTACTCGTCACCGCGGCAGAAGCAACCGTGGGAGTAACAGCAGGAGTAGCAGTAGGAGCCGCAGCAGACTCTTGCCGCTGTGGAGCGACTTGAGTGTCGGCATCACTCGCAACAGCGTCCTCCATGGCCCCAGAGACGTAGGCAGGAGCCCAGTACCAGTACCAGCAGCTCCTTGCTGGACGTCCACGTCAAAGCACGACGTGTAGAGAAAGTCGGTAAAGTCCTTGGGTCCGCTGTAGTCCGTGCCATCAGTGTAGAACTTCCAGGCCCAGACAAACTGATGGCGGCCCGGCGCCGCGTCCAGCGGGATCGTCATGTGGCCCACGCGCACGGGATGTGGTCGCCCGCACGGTGCGACGGGTTGCCGCTGCGGTCGAACGTCTCGCCGCAGTTGAGGCCGTCGAACGAGTGGCTGGAGCCGTTCACGAGCTTGCTCTCGTCAAAGTCGGTCGTGAAGCTCAGCTCGACGTTCGGGAGCCCCGAGTAGATCCCGTACTGGGTCGTGCGAGCCCACTTGTCCTTGGAGGCGTGGCCGTCCGGCAAGTACCCAAAGTAGATCGTGCCGCCGGGCTTGGCAGTCAGCGCCTTGCGCCAGCCGCCGTAGCCCCCCTGGTCGTGCGAGAACTGGCAGAGCGGGACGCCTGGCTGACTCAGCTTCGCGCACTCGATCTTGTACGTGTTCTTGGTGTTGATGTCGGCGTCGCCGCGACCCGCGTAGCCGCGGATGTGGCCCTCGCAGACGCCGTTGCCCTTGCTGCCGCCAAAGACCCACGCTGAGCTCTTCTCAAGTACGACGTTGTGGCCGTGGTCGAGGCAGTCGATCCACGTGCGCGCTGACGCGAGTCCCAGGGTCGTTGCTGCGAGGCATGCAACCGCTAGAGCGCGTGAAGAAGGAGAGAGCATCCTGGTTCAAGCCTTCGCGTGTTCGAGCGAGTATGGAGTGGAGATAGTGCTTCGGCTGGATGTGATGTATCCTGCTGGAGGATGATTGGGAAATGAGTCTTATGTTCTGGTTGCCTGGCAATCCTGACAAAGCCCATCTTGGTGGTGCTGCTCAGATCCAAAGCGGAGCCACCCGTCACATCTTCAGAGAAAGAGACGCGAACATGAGAGGAACGCAGCGGGTGGATTCTGAGAGTGCGAGCGTGTTGAGTACATAGTTGTGCCCACTAGCTGATGGCTCATTCAGTGCACTCACTGCTGGCTCATTCAGTGTCTGTATCCATTCCAGCTCCAGTCAATCTAGCTCTCCAGTCAATAGTCTGGCTCGAAGGCGAAATGACTACACTGACGTCTGAAACCTCTGGAATAGGCAGGTTTCACGACTCACTCGTTCCCATTTCTTGGATCGAAACTGCTGTC
>JAADVK010000420.1:0-26589 GCA_023334975.1 Globisporangium sylvaticum
CCTCCTGAAGATCCACCGAGTCACCAATCTCTCCACGTTTCGATCACCACGCCAGCGAAGCACCTCTCTGTAGTTCCACAGTAAGTTATTGCTGCAGTTGAGTTCTCATGTCTAATCCGGTAATCGAGACATTTAAAAGCAGTTGCTTTGTTGATTCTCGCAGAGCAACTCGTGACGCAGAATAACATTGGTGCAGAACTGACATCGGACAGAATGAATTCAAATTCTGTAGTTGTGTATAATACCGAAAGTACGCCCCCTTAGAACAGAACGCCCTGCGTTATAGCGCGGTCCAAAAGGGGACTGGATTAAAATTAGAGCACGCTCGAATAGAACGCGGTAAAAATGATCGATGTTCATATACCAACTTGTAGTGTTAGGCTCACGCTCACCTTTTAGTTTGGCGTATTATAATGCACTACCTATCGAGCCCACCAAACACTTGGTCGAGTGATCTCTCAACCGTTAGCTACGATGAAGGCGAATTGTGGCTTCGTTGTTTTCCCATAACGGAAGGTATAGGTGCGGCAAAATAGTCTACGCAGAGGAAGATTGCTATGTGCTGCAAGTCATGCATGCATTCTCTTGTCTCGCATAGATGCACCCTCGTCCCCTTTGCTGCCGCTGCATACGCTTTTCCGGGCAATGCAAACGGGCATCTTATCGTTACACAATTCGAACGAAACGGAACACTCCACAATCACATTTTAGCGTCCACACAGCTGATAACAAAGCGAACTCACACACACCCAAAATGAAATCACAGGCGACTAGATGTAAGAGGGCGCTGTTCACAACAGTCCCTCAAACACGGCACACACGCTTGTGCCTAGAGGAAGCGATTCCCAACTTGGAGGGAAGGAGGAATACTTGAGGGCTTGGTGGTGAAATTGCAACTGAATTGAAATGAGCTTATGGTTCCTGTCTCTACTCCTAATTAGCCTCAAGGGCTCCTAGAGGTTGTATGAATAAAACCTTCACATGCAGAAATAAACCTACTAAACTGATATTTAAGACCTTGGGTACACTGAGGTTCAACCCATAGGACCTTGAACTTGAAGTCCCGTGGAAAGTTCCCCGCGAAGTGATTGGCTCGCGCCATCACTTCAACCCACAGTGACACGTCACATGCGTCACCAACGAGGTTCCCCAAAGCAGCAACCAACACTCTGCACTGATTAGTACATGAATGTCAACACTCTGCACTGATTAGTACATGTGAGGAACATTCTGCACTGATTAGTACAGAGTACCTTCGTGACGTCATCAGATGACGTCACACGTGCATGCAAGGACCTGTTGTACCGTAATCCCTTTGTCCTTTGCCTCCGCAATGCACGATGAAGGTGGTGTGCAGTAACCTAGATCTGGGAACAGATCCACCTTCATGTAATGGTTAGTTTAGCCCATCACATCGAGTGCTCAGCGTCAAGCTCTCTCGCGCTCCATCACGAAGTTCCAAAATGAAGGGATGCGGGAACGTGTGGAGCCCTGGCAGAACACCGCTCCTCTCCGCCTCTCAGAAGGAGGCAATCTGCAATTGGATGGACGACGACTGCGCGCTTACACTCGAAGAGCTGGCCAAGAACGTCGCGAAGGAGTTCAACGTTTCCGTGTCCCCCCTAACCGTCCAGCGCGCGCTATGCAACCCTCAACTCTTTCAAACCGACGTCGCTCGTCTCCGAGGGCCGCAATTGTGAGGCTACCATTCGTTTGTGCCGCTCCTACGCGCTTGCCTACGTTGAGCTGCTCCCAAAGCGCTCGGAATTCGTCTTTGTCGACGAAGTGGGGTTCTCATGCTCGCTGCGCGCATGCTACAGTTGGTCACCAGAGGGCTCAGGACGAACGTCTACGAAGGAAGCATTTGATCGCAAAACTTTTCCGTTGCCACCGCAATCATGGAAAATGGGTTAGTTTTGAACCGAATGAGGAAGGTGGCGTTCAACGGCATTGAGTTTGGCACATTCATTGAGAGGCTGGCGAATGCTCTGCGAAAGACATCTATTGAAAATGCCGTTGTTGTCATGAACAACGTGGCTTTTCACAAGTCTCAGCTGATTCGGAACAGGCTCTCTGCTTTCGGGCACTCCTTGCTATTTCTTCCACCCTACACATCATTCCGAAATCCCATCGAAGAGCTCTTTTCGTAAGTAAGTACATCAAGTACGATACGGGTCGCTCATCAAAAAAATCGAACTGTTGTAAGCAAATATTCACAGTTTATGGAGGTGATTTAATAGAGCTGTCTTTGAAGACAACACCACAAATTTTACCGCGCACTAAAGCAATAGAGCGCGGTATACTATTCGGTATTATCCGTTACTACAAGTGTCAAGAACAACAACAACACTCACTCACTCAAAAGCTGAAAGACAGGCAGGCAGGCGATGGGCGACGATGGCTTCGATCCGCTCGCGTTCGCCGACGAGCTCCCGTCGCTCTTTGCAGACGACGACGACAATGAAGCGGACGTCGAAGGCGATAACCAGCTCCACCGCCAGCAGCAGCAGCTAGAGGCGTCGTACATAGAGCCTGCTGAGCTTGCCGACAGCAGCAGCTCGCTTGGCTTCCTGCAAGCGCCGTCATCGGCCGAGGCGCTCAGCGCGGAGGAGGTCGCCGAGATCCTGCGCGGCATCGAGGACGAGGACGACGATGCGGACCAGGAAGGTGACTACCAGCAGGGAGGAGCGCTGGTCCAGAAGCAGCAGCAGCTGCTGCAGCTTGGTGGCAGTAGCGGGAAGCTGGCCAAGAAGAAGAAGTACGCGAGCAAGAACCCGAACAAGGCGCGCGACGGACGCAAAGAAGAGCTCGTGTACCTGCGCAAGACCGTGTTGGAGCTCGAGACGAAGCTCAGCGCGCTGCGGGAGAAGAACCAGAACCGAGTGGGAATGATGTTAACAGAAGGCGGTCGCTCGGATGCGTCGGCAACGAGCCTTGTAGCCGTTCAAGGACAGCAGGGTAAACACAACAACGGCAAGCGGCCAAGTCGATCACGAAAGAACCAGCGGTCGCTGGTAGCGCAAGGCGGAGCTTCAGAGCTCAAGGACGTGTGGCGGGAGATCGCGCGCCACCAGTGCGACGAGCGGGACCGCAGCGAGCGCGAGAACATCCACTTGCGGCTCGTGCTCGAGAACCAGCTCAAGGTCGCCAAGAGCTTGGAGAAGTTTTTGATGCTTAAGGCGGCGTCTACCATGGTACGTTCTTATGTATTGGTGCATTATAACTACGGCTGCCTAGTAGTTATAGTCAGCTAATGCTGTTTTGTTTGGATATAGGAAATCGGCAAGAGCATCAATATGGACCGCAACCACCGGTTCATCCACGCGAAGCTCTCGGATGACCAGCGCGAGGCGGCGATCTTCCACGACCTGCTGGTCGGCGTCGAGAAGACGATCGCCGAGGTGGACGCGGTCTACGAGGCGAACGGGCTCATGCGCATCGAGACGACGCAGATGAACGCGCGAACCCGGTTCGAGCCCGCCGGCGGGATGTTTGTCGAGGTGTGCGCCACCAAAGTGCTGCCGTTTGGGATTCATGAGACCGGCGAGGCGGTGTGGAACCACATCACGTTCGCAAAGCAGCGGATGCCGTCGCG
Source organism: Globisporangium sylvaticum (assembly GCA_023334975.1). Classification (NCBI taxonomy): domain Eukaryota; phylum Oomycota; class Peronosporomycetes; order Pythiales; family Pythiaceae; genus Globisporangium; species Globisporangium sylvaticum. The sequence continues at coordinate 3,596 of JAADVK010000420.1, forward strand.
ATCCTACTCCTACCGGTCACTGAAGGTGCGTCTTTCATGAGTCTGGTTCCAAGTGCACCCCTGGTTTCCGAACGGCTCGTATGCTAACACTAACACTCTCACCATTGTCATTGTAGAGTGTCGATGCAACAGAGGACGCGGTCGTGGAAGATTTCTCACTCGAGGTGCTGGTAAAGAACACGCGCGCGAGCTTCCGCGTGAGGCAGGTGACCCGTCGTGTGATCGAAGAAGAGCGCGTGGTGATCGCCTGGCACACCTTTTCAGATCCCGTCGAGTACGCGGAGCAGCAGCTTTCGGGGCTGCGCTCGTTTGAGAAAGGCTACATTGTGATTCGCAAGTCCCCCTCGTCAGCACCAGGGACGTGCGTGACGCTGCTACAGCCATGCCACATCGTCTCACCAGCGTCCCTCCTCGAAGGAGCAGGGATCCTGGAGGCCGACGACAGTGTTGTCGGCGCGATCACAGACTTCACACTGAGTGCAACCGCAGATTTTGTCGCAGGTACCCACCAAATGGTCGAGAATGTGCTGCTGGAGCAGGCGTTGAAGAGAGGCACCAACAGCATTAGGAGCAGCTAATGCAGTGGCTCGGTAGGTTTCAGCTCTCGGCAATGGAACTCCAGGAGTGCTCAAGATGTGAATTGTCGAGCGCGTCTAGGAATCACAGCTCCATGCTGTCGATGCGCTTCACAAACCAATTGTTTGCTTGTTTTCCAGCTCCTCTCCTCTGATGTTACTCAGAAATGCCGATTACTTTATCTCCAGCGTGAAACGATGCGCCGGATTAGGATGTCTATTCGGTTCGTCTGAGTAAAAAACTACTTCCGCTTCCTACTTGCTGCTACGATGTAGGGCTATTCTACTACGAAGCATCTCTTTCACGTGCTTTAGCCGTAGAACTTCCGAGATGCGAGCTTCCAGATTACTAGCAAGCGCTGGTTTGTTCAGCTCCAGAGCGTACTGCTTTGCGTCAATCAGCTCGTCAACTGTCGAGTGCTCCCACATCTTCTTCACGACTTCGAGTGAACCCTTTGCCACCGCATGTTTCAAGAAACTCATGGGTTCCTGCTGCTGAGTTGAGCGCAGGTACGTCCAAATCCTGTCGCTCGTCCAGAATCGATGTCGAGAGGTGGCCTCCACAATGGCAGCGACCATTTCCTCCGACTGAAGTTTCGGACGAATCAGCTGGACGGTTTCCAGTTGTTGGAGCGAAGCCGCTTGGATGAACGCCGATATGTGGTCGGCCTCTGATCGGTGCTCCAGCAGGAATTCCACGACGCCACAGCGAGCAAGCATGATAGCACTGTGTAGTGCATTTGCTGTACAGCCCTCGGAGCGGTTGAAATGCAGGAACGCGACTACTTCCAGGTGTCCTTTCTCAGCTGCGTTATCCATCGCGTTGGTTGTACAACCTTCCGAGCGATTCTCGTGGAGGAACTTCACGACCTCGAGGTGTCCTTTTGATGCTGCGCCGTCCATCGCCTCGGTTGAGCATGTACCAATACGATTTTCGTGCAAAAACTTGAGAACCTCGAGGTGTCCATTGGCAGCGACTCGATCCATCGCGGAAGTTGAGCACTCGAAAGCGTATTTGTCGTGGAGAAATTTCACAGCCTGAAAGTGCCCATTCTGAGCAGCGTGACCCAAAGCATCCGGAGCGCAACCTTCGGTGCGATTCTCGTGCAGGAACTCCATGACGTCCAAGTGCCCAGACGCAGCGGCACTGCTCATCGCTTGGTCTGTGCAACCACCGGGATGGGTTTCATGCAGGTACTTGACGATGTTGAGATGTCCACCCCCAGCTGCGTGGTCGATCACAAATGGGGTCTCGACCTTGTTTTCACCCTCGAGAAAGAGCTTCACAGCTTCCAGCTGGCCGTGCTTGGCCGCAGCGCTGATGATGCATTGCCGTTTGTTTCGCTCTTGGGTATCTCCCACCTCGTCTTCTGTCTCAGCTGCATCGTTGACGCTTGCATTGCCTTCATGACGTGAGTGGTAAAAGTACTGAAGCAAGTGAACGTGGCCTCTTTGTGCTGCTTCATCGATTGCGCGCCGTGAAATCGTGCAACCACGCTCGCGCAGCCACTGGACCAACGCGAGGTCCCCTCTTTTCGTGGCACGCTCCAAATATTTCGTCGTGGGCGAGAAATAGCCGGGAGGAAGGTGCGCGTCAAGCCACTTGAGGACTCGCATATCCGGATCTTCGCGCCGCAGAGCCGTCTCCATCAGATCTTGCTCCCATTTCCAATCGGGGTCTTTAGCCTTCAGCTCAGCGATGCACTCCAGCATTTCCACGCGATTGAACAGCACTGCGGTGTACATAGCTTTCGCAAAGCTGAGCTTCGTGTCACCATGATGGTGAGGCTGCTTACTCAGTTTGCAGAGCACTCGGAGCATCCCTGCGTTGTTGGCTGCGACTGCGAGGTGCGGGAGCACAGTGTCTCTTTTGAAACGGGGAGGATTGCGATCGACACCTTTCAGGATCACCAAGTCGTTATTCTCCGCAGTAGAGTGCCCTGGCGTATTGCTGCCGGCTGCGGACTTGCCGTGGAGTAGGAAGTCGCTGTAGAACTTGTGCACAACGGACGGGTACCCCGACATGAAGTCCGTGATGACCGCGAAGAGCGCTCGGTTGCCCAGCACAGCGACGCCAGCGTGGACATGAGCATCGCCAGCTGCTGCTCGTCGGCGTTCTCTGGCTCCATCTCCCTCCATCACGAGCAGAAAATCTTCAAATGATTCCGAGAATCGGAAGAAGCCTCAAGGCTTCTTTGTGTAAAATATCAGTGTGAGGCGTGGGTTCAAACTGGAGCCGGTATACCGGTATACCACATGAGTTGAAGGCGAAAATGCACCCCGCTGTGATTGGCTGAAAATGAATCTCGACCTGAATCCCGGTATATATCGACTAGAAATTAACGTTATTCGTTTTTTGATTTTGCAGGCGCAAACGCATCTGGAACGAAGAAAACTAGAGGAAGCGCGAAAAAGGGCCAGCCTGGTTCGCACACGCATTCCGGGGCTGACTGGCGTTACTGGAGTGAGTATGAAGTGACGCGCTTGACTGAGGGTCAGCGCCGTCCATGGGTCGATCTTGACGCTTGTATGTACCCACCAGCGCGCCAGCAGCACCAGTGCCTCCTTAACACGCGCTGACTCTGCCTCTCAACCAGGATTGCAGATCCAGCCAGGATATATGCGCCGAATCTCTTGCGAATAGCTCTGCATCATGACGACTTCGACTGACAGGCTCTCGACTGACTTCACCCGCACCCTACCGCAGACAGAAACCTAGAGTCCTCTCTGAGTAAGTTGTGGAATGTTACACCAAACGAGGAGATTTTGAGAAGTTGTTATTTTGAACTCATCGTGCTACTCGGATAAGAGAGCTCAGTGATGTCGTTTATAACATCGTGACACAGAGATGTTATAAGAGGCCAGGTTTTCCTGGCACACACACACGTGCAGTCTTTCGCAAACAGTCACAACAGAAGCCACGCCATATTATTGCGGCCGGATGGGCAGCGCAGGCGCGTTCACGTTCGAGGACGAGCTCCTGGCGTTCTTTGCCGATGACGCGGACGGTGAGCACGACGACCACCACCACCACCAGCAGCAGCAGCAGCACCTGGAGCTACCAGTGGTAGTGGCAGAGGACGCAGAGGCTGCTGGCGATAACCACGACGACGACGACGCGCTGCGGTTCCTCGACGCGCTGCCAACCGAGTCACTCAGCGCAGAGGAAGTGGCCGAGATCCTGCGCGGCATCGACGACGAGGACGGCGATCAAGACGGTGAGTGTGGCCAGCAGCAGCAACAGCAGCAGCACCAGCTAGGCGACCTTGTCAGTGGCGGGAATAGTACCGCCTTAGTGAAACCAACGAAGAAGAAGAAGAAACAGTACAAGAGCAAGCATCCGAACAAGGCGCGCGACGGACGCAAAGAGGAGATCACGGTCCTGCGCCTGGCCGTCCGGGAGCTTGAGACACGCTTGGAGGTGCTGCGCGACAAGAGCGAGAAGAGAGACGGGTGTATACTGGCGACAACAAGAGCAACAGACGCGTCATCACTAGCATCATCGAGTCTCGCTGTGCTTCAGAATGAATGCGATGGAAATCCTAACACCCCGAACGCTGAGCTAGTGGAGGCCTGGCGAGACATCGCGCGCCACCAGAGCGACGAGCGGCACAAGAGCGAGCGCGAGAACCTGCGGCTGCGGCTCGTGCTCGAGAACCAGCTCAAGGTCGCCAAGAGCCTCGAGAAGTTTATCATGCTCAAGGCGGCGGCCACCATGGTATGTACAATATGGTTCTACGCCTGCTTATCTCCATATAGCATGCTTCAAAAATCTAAAATACAGTGTGCCCGCTCTTGCTTGCGTGGTAGGAAATCGGAAAGACCGTGGACGTTCGGCGCCATCATCATTCTTCGGCATTCAGCAATCGTCTCCCGTTGGGCCACCCGGGCGATGCCGCGCTCTTCCACGACTTGCTGAACGGCGTCGAGCAGTCGATCACGCAAGTGGACGCGATCTTTGAAGCGAACGAGTTCACACGCATGAAGGCGAACCAGATGAACGCGCAGGTGCGGTTCGCCCCCGAGGAAGGCGGGCTCCTCGTCGAGGTCTGCTCGACGAAAGTGCTGCCCTTCGGCATCTATGAGACGGGCGAAGCGGTGTGGAATCACCTTACGTTTGCCAAGCAGCGCATACCATGGCGGAACTACTCCTTCTCGCATAAGGTGAGTAGGCGGAGGAGGACTTGCGGTTGTACCTCAATGCATTCACTACTGTAGTCTTATTCATCGAGTGGCTCATCTGTTTTTCCCCTTCACTGCTTTGTACTTGTAGAGCACTGATGCGACAGAGGGCTTGGATATTCAAGATTTCTCGCTCGAAATGCACGTGAAGAACACGAGCGCGAACTTCCGCGTGCGGCAGATCGTGCGCCGCGTGATCGAAGACGAGCGCGTCATGATCGTCTGGCACTCGTTCTCGGACCCGCTGGAGCTCTCGAAGCAGCCGCTGTCGGGGCTGCGCTTGCTCGAGAAAGGCTGGTATGTGGCTCGCAAGTCGCCGTCATCGGTACCTGGCGGGCCGAGCGTGACGCTGCTGCAGTCGTTCAGCGTCATCTCGTCGGCGTCTATTGTGGAAGAAACAGGTGTCGTTCGCTCCGCGGACGATGTTCTTGTCGGCGCGATCACAGACTTGGCGCTGTGGGAGACGACGGACTTTGTCTCCGACACAAACCAGATGGTCGAGAATGCGCTCATGGAGCAAGCGCTGAAGAGAAGCAGTGGCGGTGTTGCGTCACCAGCTGCAGCTAGCTGAGCGAGCGGCTCAACAAGGGTTTATTGATTATGCGTGCTTGTAATGAAGAAGGTATGTATTTGATACTTCATCGGACGGTGAGTTGTCGTGCGGATGCTACTATTCGTGTGTTCCTCCTTGCCACGCTGACAAGGATGTTGATCATCCATTGCGACCAAGCTCAACCACGATCAAATAACAGCGCGGGATCCTGCAGAGCGTCTATGCAAGAATTCGTGCTGCGACCGTGTGTTGCTTGAACAATCCGACGAATCCGGTTGGCTTGCTGCTACTGTACCTCGCGATCGCAATCTCCAACACGAAAATGCTCCAAGCGCAATTGCAAACGAGAATCCACCTCTTCAACGTGAATAGAAACTCGTCTTGAAGGAGGTTGTGCAGCACATCGCCATGGCTGTGCAGACACCCGAGTGGTTTTCGTGCACGTACTTGATGATATCCAGATATCCAGATATCCCCTCCGAGCTGCGTCGTCGATCACAAGTGGCGTCTTGGCCCAGATGTAGTCCTCGAGGAGGTGCTTCACAGCCTCCAGCTGGCCGTGTTTCACTGCAGCGTAGACGATGAACTCTCTTCTTCTTTTGCTCCGTTCTTTGTGCTTTGCTTCCACGTCGTCGGCTGCTTCATCTTCACGGAGTGAGCTATAGAAGTACTGGAGCGAGTGGAGGTGTCCTCTTTGCGCAGCTTCGTCGATTACGCGACTAGTAATTGTGCAATTGTGCTCGCGAAGCCATCGGACAATCGCGAGGTCGCCTCTTCTTGAGAAAGTCTCCATGTCGTCTGCCATGGACCGAAAAATAGCCGTAAGGATGGTGCGCGTCAAGCCACCTGATAACGCGCACATCTGGATCGTCGCGCCGCAGAGCGGTTTGCATCAGATCCCGCTCCCATTTCCATTTCCACGCCGTGTCTTCAGCTTTCAACTCGAAAATGCACGCCAGCATCTCCACGCGATTGAACACCACTGCGATGTACATGCCTTTCGCAAAGCTGAGCTTCGGGTCGCCTTGATGTTAGGGCTGCTTGCTCAGTCGTACAGCGCGCGGAACATCGCTGCGTCGTTCGCTGCGATCGCGAGGTGCGGGAGCACAATTTGTGCTTCGGTTCAAAAAGAAGAGTAAGGGCGACTGACAGCTTTAATTACGAACTCGTAATACTCGGTACTGATATACTTGAGTGTCGTGGCGTCTGCCGGTCATCTGAGGACTGTGGGTCCTAGAGTAGGAGCGTCTCGTTGAAGTCGCTGTAGAACTTGTGCACAGCGTACGGGTATCCGGTCATGAAGCCCGTGACAAGCGTCAAGAGCGCTCGGTTGCTCAGCACAGCGACGCCAGCATGGGTGTCATCAGCGTCATCAGATAGAGCCTGAGAAGGATATCGAGGGTCTGGTGAGAAAGAAATTGAGACCCGCTGTGTGATTGGTTGAAAATAATTTTAAGCAGCAGTCGTATACCTGTATACCCTGGGTTAATACATACAACCTTCGTGAACTGCTCTCACCCTAGCTGCAACTGGTGACAGTGCTGCTGCTGCTGCTGCCTCGCTTCAGCGCCTGCTCCATGAGCGCATTCTCGACCATCTGGTGCCTGCCTTCGACGAACTCCGTCGTCTCACAGAGCGTAAAGTCCGTGATCGCGCCGACCACACTGTCGTCCGCAGCACCGAGGAGGACACCCGCCTCTTCTAGGATAGACGCTGTCGAGACGATGTTGTACGACTGCAGCAGCGTCACGCTTGATTCTGGAGTCGACGAGGACGACCTGCGAATCACGGTGTAGCCTTTCTCGAGCATGCGCAACCCCGAGAGCTTCTGCTGTGAGAACTCGATCGGATCCGAGAACGAGTGCCAGACGATCACCACGCGCTCCTCCTCGATCACGCGGCGCACGATCTGCCGCACGCGGAAGCTCGCGCGCGTGTTCTTTACCAGCAGCTCGAGCGTGAAATCCTCGACGGCTGTGTCTTCAGTCGCGTCGATGCTCTACAAAGACACACACACACACACAGCGAAGTGTAAGAAGAGCTGAGCGACCTGAGTGAAGGTAGAATATGTACACTTAGGCTCACCTTGTGCGAGTAGGAGTAGTACCGAGACGGCATCCGCTGCTTTGCAAACGTGCAGTGGTTCCACACCGCCTCGCCGGTCTCATGGACCCCAAACGGCAGCACTTTGGTCGCGCACACTTCGACAAAGAGTCCGCCTTTCTCCGGTGCGAACCGCACTTGCGCGTTCATCTGCGTCGTCTCCACGTCTTTGAACCCGTGCGTGTCAAAGATACTGTCGACTTCGGTGATTGACTGCTCGACGCCGACGAGCAAGTCCTGGAAGAGCGCAGCATCGCTCGGATACGAAAACTGCGGACGAGCGGGCTGTTGGTGCTGTATGTCGACGCACTTGCGGATTTCCTACACACAACAACAGTGACGACCATTGTTTGGTACAGAGCAAGTCTAGTGGCGGGGTATGCAGATTTGCTCACCTTGGTAGCCGCCGCCTTGAGCAGCAGGAACTTCTCGAGGCTCCTTGCGACCTTGAGCTGGTTCTCGAGCACGACGCGCAGCCGCAGGTTCTCGCGCTCGCTCTTGAGCCGCTCGTCGCACTGGTGAAGCGCGATCTCTCGCCAGACGTCGTTTAACTTGGCGTTTTGCCGCTGCTGTGATGCTTCGTTACGTTCAACGAGCGATCGATTGGACGCCGCATTGCTGTTGCTACTGCCAGTGCTCAGGTGACGTCCAGTGAAGGTTGATGATGATAATGATGATAATGACCCGTCCCTCTTCCCTCTCTTCTTGCGTAAGGCGCTCAGCCGCGACTCAAGCTCCCGAGCGGTCATGCGCAGGAACGCGAGCTCCTCTTTACGCCCGTTGCGCGCTTTGTTCGGGTCGTAGCTCCTCACTGTCGTCCTCTTCGTCCTTGCCTTCTTCGCGGTCGCAATCGTTTCACCAATGATATCGGTACCTCCAAGCTGCTGCTGTGTCTGCTGCTCTGAAAGCGTTACCTGCTGCTGCTGCTGGCTATCGCCATCGCCTTCACACTGGTCCTCGTCACTACCTTCGATGCCGCGCAGGATCTCGGCCACCTCCGCTGTGCTGAACGCCTCGGTTGGCAGCGCGTGGAGGAGTCGCAGTGCGTCGCCGTCGCCGTCGTCGTGCTCGCCGCTGCCATCTACAGCACCAATGGCAGTCTCTGCGTTCTCTGCCACTAGCTGCTGCTGCTGCTGCTGGTCGTCGCTCTCATTCTCACCGTCCGCGTCGCTACTGGCGAAGAACGACAGGAGCTCGTCCACGAACGCGAACGCATCGTCGCTGGTTCCGCCCATCGCAATTCAATATCGCAGCTTTTTGCGAATCATGCGTGGAATAGATGGGACACGACAGAAAGCCCAGTCACTTGTAACATGTCGATATGTTGCAAGTGGTCGAGTGAGGAAATATAACTATTTGCTTTTTTGTTATAGGTCTCGAAGTAGATGTTGGTGATGAAAGCCCGTCGAGATGCAATGCTTGTTGCGCGCGCGCCTATTGTGTTCATTCATGAGGCCATTTACTCTTCAGGTCCCAAGCGAGGGCGTGCGTCTGATCTACAGAAAGCAGGAGCGCTTGTTGAATGAAAACTTGCCTCTCTCTGCGTTTGACTACCCCCGTTTGTTTAAAGCACAAGACAAGAGACAGAGGAAAGCCCACCAACGAGCGATCAGTTGGACGTCTGTCTGTTCGCTGGATTATATTAAAACCTACTTCGAAGCACTTGAAATGCCGGTATCCTTGCTTCGCTGCTGAAGCGCTTGACAAACTTACAACTGACTGTGGGACAGTAGTTAAAACACTGACGTTATACTTTGAATTTTCATCGGAGGGAGTTAACGCGCCGTGCGAACACTGCTACTACCACTTCTTCTTAGTTTTGTTCCTCCTTGGCGCCGAGAATCTCCTCGCTCCAGCGCAGGATCTCGACCGCCAACACATCCGCCTTTGTCTTCTGGATGTTGTGACCGCCCTTGTCGAACGCGAAGCGCGGGCCTGGGTGGAACTCCTCGCTGAGGTGCAGCGAGATCTCCTCTTCGATGTGCGGGTCGTCCTTCGCCCACGCCACGAACGCTGGGATCTGCGAGATCTGCTTGCGCTGCTTGTTCACGAGCTCGTAGTCGGTCGAGCTCGTGCGGATGAGCGAGGACACGAAGTGGGTCGTGGAGCCGTTGTTCGGGAACCCCACGATCTTCGTGTACATCATGTGCACGATCGACTGCGCCGCGGACGAAATGATGGGCACGTCGGCGTGCACCACGCTGGCGAGGACGTTGATCGTCACTGGCCAGAGCGTGCGGTGCGGGTGGTGCCCGGCGGACGCCAGCACCACGAGACCACGGAGGTTGAGCTTCTTCTGCTCGAGGTTGATCGCCGCCAGGTTGGTGATCGTGTGGCCTCCGAACGAGTGGCCGACGATGAACAGGTTTTCGTCATCCTTGCAAAGCGTTGCAAGCACTTCGTACGCGATCTTCGCAACTCCTTCCGCGCTCACGTGCTCGAATCGGTTCGCCTTGTCGATGACGACCGAGTCATCGAAACCGGGTAGGTTCAGCGCGATGACCCGTGCATCCTTCTGCAACAGCGGCACCAGGTACCGGAAGTCCTTGTAGTTGCCAGGAGAGCCGTGGATGAGCGCGATGGTCGGCGTGCTCGTCGTGTAGTTTGCAGGCTTGACGTCGATGTACTTGATGATGGCTTTGCCGTCGACTTCGAGCGAGAGCGGCTCTGGAAGCGGTGGTGGCTGCGGACGGCTCTTACGGAGCTGTTGCGAAGAGCTCATCATTCACGGCAGCAGGATGCGAGAGGTGAAGGCGCTGGTACTGGTCTGCGTCTTGTGGCGCTCGCGTGTCAAATGGGCGAATGAGCCATTCGTCTGCGTTGCAGACGGCGTGCGCTGAGCCCGTCGAGCGAATTCGCTTAATCACGAGAGCTCTTGGGGTCCAGATTGTCTTTTTGGTTGCTGAGATTCCATCATCAAGTTGACGCATCTTGACCATCACTCCATCGTGATTGTCCAAATCAATCATGAAATAGGCTTGAGGTTTTTGTTCAACAAAAAGAATCACGACAATGAATTTAAATTCAGACAGAAAAAGCAATTGAACAAATACCCTCCTCCTCCAGCCAAGATGACAAGATGACAATGAAGAGCGATGAATACAAGCGTGATCAAGCAGCGAGTGGGTCTGCGGAGTTGGCGCACGCGCGCCAACTCAACGATGGCACCATTCACGGCATTTCAAGTGATCGCTGTGAGTCAGAGCATCGGCGTCAACCTAATTGAAGCAACGCCGTGGCCGTCGTACTGGAAATTTCCTCTCATGCGGCCGTTTTCGTATTACCATTAGAAGAGCCCGTCCTGGGACCAACGCCAGCTAGGGTGAGCGTTGCGACGGCCAACTCGTTGCGTTGTCATGCGTAGAAACGATCTAATATTCAACGCAAGGTAAGAAAAAAAACGCTGTGCAGAAGTTACTCCTCAACTATTCTTCGTTGGGCTGCTCCTCGCCTTCAGCGACAATCTCCTCGATCCAGCGCTTGAGCTCGGCCGCTAGCACGTCCGCTTTCGTCTTCTGGATGTTGTGCCCGCCCTTGTCGAATGCAAAGCGCGGACCTGGATGGAACTCTTCGCTCAGTCGCAATGAGATCTCTTCTTCGATGTGCGGGTCGTCCTTCGTCCACGCCACGAACGCGGGGATGTGGGCGATCGCCTTGCGCTGCTTGTTCACGAGCTCGTAATCGGTAGAGTTGTTGCGAACCAGCGCTGACACGAAGCGCGGCGTTGGTGCGTTGTTCGGGAACCCCACGAATCGCGTGTAGATAAAGTGCACAAGCGATTGCGCCGCGGACGAAATGACGGGCAACTCCGCACTGATCACACTGGCAAACACTTTGCTTGTCCCCACCCAAAGCGTGCGGTGTGCGCGGTGCCCAGCAGACGCGAGGAGCGCCACACCGCGGATGGGCAGCTGCGTCTTTTCGAGGTTGAGCGCTGCCACGTTGGTCGTCGTGTGGCCGCCAAACGAGTGGCCGACGATGACCACATTCTTCGAGTCTTTGCAGATCGTCGCCAAAGCGTCGTACGCGATCTTCGCTACGCCCAGCGCGCTCCCGTGTTCAAACCGATTCTCCTTGTCAAGGATGACCGAGCCGTCAAAGCCCGGCAAGTTCAGCGCGATGACCCGTGCATGCTTCTGCAACAGCGGCACCAGGTACCGGAAGTCCTTGTAGTTGCCAGGAGAGCCGTGGATGAGCGCGATGGTCGGCGTGCTTGTCGTGTAGTTTGCAGGCTTGACGTCGATGTACTTGATGATGGCTTTGCCGTCGACCTCGAGCGAGAGCGGCTCTGGAAGCGGTTGCGGCTGCGGCTGCGGACGGCTGGCTCGGAGCTGTCGTGACGAGGAGCTCATCATGCGACTGGTGAGGCGGAGGCGAGCGATCATCGTGCACACAGCAGGCTGGCTGATGTTGATCTGCTTCTCGGTGCGCTTGCGTGTCGAATGGGCGAATGAGCCATTCGGTCGTTGCGACTGGCGCGCGGTGTTTGAGCCCGTCGAGCTCTCTTCAGATCTGACGAGAGAGTGAGAGGCAATCAAAGTGGGATCTGATATTCCGTGATCAAGTTGACGCATCTTGACCGTCACTCTGTCGTGATTTCCGAATCAATCATGACACGCGAAGATTTTTAATCAATTTTGGAAATAAATCGGGACAGAAAGAACCGATCAGAAGGTTGTTTACACTTGGGTCAGGATCTCAGAAGAACAATTTGCTTGTGTCTTGCTGTGCTGCTGTTGCTGTGGTTCAAGAAAGGTGGCTCAGCATGTCGGACTTTCAAAGATGACGCTCACGCGAAGACGCGGCGATGACATCATTTCAGGCGCTCCAGTGGTCATTGTAACTGATACAGTGTCCAGCGCATCGTCGTCAATCAACAAAGCTGCAACAATTGTCTTAACGTTAGTACATCTTGCACCAGTGCTGTTGCAATTCTCGCCGTAGACGACCGCGTTGGACAAGGTATACTGTAGATATCCGCTGATCGCTGGAGCCAGTAGCGGCACACGACGAAGACTGCTGTCCGCAGAAGCGAGAGGTGGTGGAGCACTTGGGACCTGTGCTTCTCGCTCAGACTGGGAACATGCCAACAACAAGGTCACAGTCAATCGTTTTGCCATTGTTGGAGCCAAAGTGAAGCTGCCATTTGGCTCAGGAAGCACTGGGTTCCAAGTGCTCTGTCTGATCTTGCTTTGAAGCGAATCAAAATCGGTGCAAATTCGAAACTGATATGGCTACCAAATATCGTATTCGAGAGGGGTTCGGGAGTGTTGATCGTGATTTGTCAACTTGATGATGGAAGCACGCCTTCCAAACCGAGCAGTCAAATGCTTTCTCTGAAAGCCAATGGATACCTCAAACTGAAGAGAAGCATAGAGAAAGCGATCTGGATGGATCGCAAGGGTTCGTCCGTGACATCACCTTTGAAGAAGCGCTACGAACACCGCTTCTGGGGATACACGGTCTCCGCTGGAGAGCTCAGCCCTCAGTGCGCAATTCGCCTTCGACCGACCAAGCACGCTCTACCACAATCCAGTCAACCCAGCTCAACGCCTACCTTCATCAATGTGCACTTCTCAGAGCAGCCGACCGCAACCGCCTCCACTGCCCGAGCCGCTCTCGCTGGAGCTCGAGGACAAGGCGATCATCAAGTACATCGACATCACACCCGCAAGCCACACGCTCCAAGCACCGACGATCGTGCTCATCCACGGCTCGCCAGGCACCTACAACGACTTCCGCTACTTGGTGCCGTTGCTTCAAGACGATGCGCGCATCATCGGCCTCACGCTCCCCGGGTTTGGCGAGTCCGAGGTGATCGCTGAAGAGAACTACTACGAGCACGTGGTTCCTCTCGGCGGCGCGAAGCTTGCGCACGACGCCCTCGCTCGGCTTTGCAAAGACGAGGAGAATGTGTTTCTGGTCGGACACTCGTTCGGCGGCCACACGACGATCAACTTGACTGCGTTCAACGTGAGCGACCCGAAGCTGAAGGTTCGCGGGTTTGTGCTGCTGGCCTCGGTGGGCCACCGGATCCCCGAGTCCATGTGGCCGATCGGGAGCGCTGTCCTGGGCACGCTGATCCAGTCCGAGTTGCCGATCGTCTCGCCAATCTCGAGCTACATGGCGCGCTTGGTGTACACCAAGCTACTCAAGTTCCCCGACACCGCGCCGACGTACCACTACGCGTCGGGCATGGTTCGCAGTGCCTCGACGGATTTCGAAGTCGTGAAGGACCACCTGCAGCGAATCGCCCATATCCCAGCGTTCGTGGCGTGGGCAAAGAACGACATGCACCTGAGCGACGAGGTCTCGCAGAAGCTGAGCCAAGATTGTCATCCAGGCCCTCGCTTTGCGTTCGAGCGAGGCGGCCACAACATCCAGAAGACCAAGGCAGACGTGCTCGCGGTCGAGATCACCAAGTGGATCAGCGAGATTTGCGCGGCATGAGTCGGTCCATGTGTGGATTCTTTTTGTGCATACAGAGCCAAGGCTAATGAATGAAGTCTGTTTGGCTGATTCAGATTTCAATTTTACCATTATACATCGAACGATCAAGTGAAATGTTGGGGTTCCCTTGTTCTTCCATGAGCATCTCACTCGTCTCACTCTTCTTAACTGCTTTGAGCGAGCAGCAGCTCGTCCATCCATTTCGTGAGCTCGGTCGCGAGAAACTCGGCTTTCGACTTCTGGATGTTGTGGCCTCCTTTGTCGAACGCGAAGCGCGGTCCCGGGTGGCACTGCTCGCTCATGTGCAGGAAGATCTCCTCTTCGATGTGCGTGTCGTCCTTGGCCCACGCCATGAAGCACGGGATCCGCGCCGCTTGCTGCACGTGGGTGTTCACGAGCTCGAAGCTGGTCGAGTGGCAGCGAATCAGTCCGCTCACGTAGTGGCTCGTGGGCTCATTGCCGGGGAACCCAACCACGTTCGTGTAGATCGAGCGGATCAGCGACTGGGCGAGCGACGAGACCACTGGGATCTCGTAGCTCACGACGTTTGCCAGCACTGCGCTCGTCACAGGCCACATGGCTTTGTGTGGACGGTAGCCCGCAGACGCCAAGAGCCCAATACCTCGGAGCTTCAGCTGCGCCTTCTCGGTGTTCACCGCAGCGAGGTTGATCGTGGTGTGGCCTCCAAACGAGTGGCCGACGAGGAACACGTTCTCGTCCCCCTTGCAGATGCGCGCGAGCGCTTCGTACGCGATGCTTGCTTCGCCCAGCGCGCTGATGTGCTCGTAGTAGTTTTTCACATCGAGCACCTCGGAGCCGCCAAAGCCAGGCAAGTTGATGCCGATCACGCGCGCATGCTTCTGCAGCAATGGCATCAAGTAGCGAAAGTCCTTGAACGTCCCTGGGGAGCCATGGATGAACACGATCGTCGGCTACTGCGGCGTGTGGCTCGCCGACTTGTACTCGACGTACTTGACGACGCATTTGCCGCCGACTTCCAGTGAGAGCGGCTCGGGCAGAGCGGGTGGTGGCGGGCGGCGGGGCTTCTCGGTGCTCATGGTTTGCGTTGTCGAGGGTGCTGGGCAAACGGCGATATATAGTGGTCGTCCTGTGCACTCCTGTGGTCTACTGCGCTGTGGCTGCTCAGTCTGCTCTGTGTTGGTTGCTCACGCTCTCCCTCGAAGAGCGCAGAGCGACGAATGAATGCGCAGGGTGTGTCCAGTCCAGAGAAAGCGCTGCGGCCATCATCTCCATCGGTGTTGTCGCTCACGGTCCACGAGAAAAAGTGTTGACGTCGAACGTTAAATGAGAAATCAGAAGCGACTTTTGTTCCGTGTGGAAAATCATGACAGCGGGATGGGCTCGCCTGTCCTATCACAGCGTCGTGATTTCGATCTTGGGCAGGCACCTCTCTTGCTTTCAGTGTGGGCGTGCACACCGCGGTACAAGCTTCGCTAGGTTAATCCAGTGTATGAGCGCGCCCCGAAGCTCAACTCCGTCAAAGCCATGCGCTGTGCAGTTTGCACAACCGCGTGGGGATGCTCGAATGCTTGGAAGAGCTGAAAACGGACCGTAAAGATTGGCGCTGGGAGCCCCACCTGATGCGCACTGCGCTGCGGCGTCCCGATCCGGATTTCCACGTACTCGACTGGCTTTACGCGCGTCTGTCCCTGGGAGGAACCTGTCCGTTTGAGACAAAGGACATGATGTACAACACTCAGAGGGGGAACCTCGACGCTATCCGATGGCTCTACGAGCGCAAGCCCTCGATCACCCAGGACATAGTAGACGATGCGGCGAAAAGAGGAGAGTAGCTCGGTAGTTTGCAGCTGACTTACATCATTCAACCTTGTTACTACTGTAGATGCCGCTACCTCAAGAACGGATGGGAGAGCGCAGCTTCCGGTGTCGCCCTTGTCCTTGGACTCGGGTCCAGCATTTGGCGCAGCAGATCCAATGCTGAGTCTGCTGTTTGCTTGGGCCAGTCGTGCAGCATGCCCGCGGGGAAGCTCTGTAGAGAACGCTCCATATCGGCAACGACGTGCAGCTGGCGCTGTTGGATGCTCGCCGGGTCGCGGTGCTTGGTCGTGAAGAGCCCGCCGTTCTTGACCCAGTACTCTTTCCCCTCAAGCTCGATGCGAGACCGATACCCGAACCAAAGCGGGAACCCACTGAGCAGTTCGAGGAACACCGCGCCGACAGACCACATGTCGAACGATGAAGAGTGCGAGCCTTTCGATTGTATCGAGAGGCTCTCAGATGAACCAGCGGTGGTGTTGGAGGCAGATCTCAATGATGAAGAAGACTGGGGTCGTTGTGATGGAGGTGGCGGGGCAAATGGCACGAGGGCTTCGGGTGGCACGTACTCTGGAGTACCTCCGCCACCTCCATCACTTTTGCTACTTTGGGTAGCAGGAGGGTAGCGATTCCTCTCGGTCGTGACCGCCGATCCAAAATCGACCAGGTGGACGCAGAGACCTACTGCTCGTGGCGGTGGCTCGTGCTGATGTAGTCGCCATTGAAGCAGGATATTGTCGGGTTTGATGTCTGCGTGGACAACCTGGTGCTCTGAGAGGATTTTTACAGCTTCCAGCAGCTGCTTGAGTAGGGTCTGCATCACCACGAAACAGCCACGCATTTCAGCAAAGCCTCATCACTGTTTCCAGAATCACCACGCGAGAATCATCCTGCTGCGTACCTGGACGATCGCGGGGTCTGCTCGCATCTGCTGGTACAGCGCGCGGTGCTCGAGCCGATAGACGCGCGAGCCTTTGTGGAACTCGCCGTGGATGTCAAACACCAGCTCATGCAGCGTCCGACCACCACGCTCGTAGAGCAGCCAGAAATCGCGATTCTCTTGAAACACGCGAAAGAGTTCGGTGAACCGAGGTTTGGAAGATGCATCATGGCTGTGGTCGGAGTTGTCTCGGTGCAATTGTAAGGAATCCAGGACCTGATCTGCTTCGTGTTGTTGTGTGAAGACCATCGACTTGTGCTTTGTGGCTGAAATGACGAGCTGGAGGGTGCTGGCGTCAACTTCAAGGCGAACGCGAGGGAACAGTGAGATCCCGACGCGGATTTCACTAATCGCAGAAGCGCTGCGCGCTCGAATGAACCAGTTCAAAAGTCTCAAGTCAGTGAGGGATTTCAACTCGGTAGTTCACAATGCGAATGTTGTAAGATCCGTACCCGTTGTGATGTGCTTGAGCGCGTAGCAGCGTCCTGACGATTCATCGCGGACGTCCCAGACTTCGCCAAATCCGCCTACCACACGTCAATAGACCAAATGCACAATTTCAGGTCAATCAAACGCTGCAATATCCCTATGCAGAGTGAAGGTTGTTTGTGAGTCCATTCCTTTTCCAAGCCGTCGAAGTCGAGTGAACCCTGGGATTGGGATCGCCCGCTCGCGCTCCTCCTTGTCCGGCCGCACTGTCGACTTGTGCCATTCCTTCATTTCGTCAATAGTCTGTGGGTAATACATACACACAGGGTAGAAATGGTTGGTCGGTCAGTCCTCCAAGACCAACGATGCGCAGGTCCTAAAATCGTCAGAGCTATGCACACACACCATTCTTCTGTTGAGCTGAAGAGCTTGAGGTACTGCAGCTCGTGGTTTCGCCTTCTTCGCCGGCTCGCGCTTCGCAACGGCAGTCGACGGTGGCGGCGTCTTTCGGACCGCTGCACTTTTCGCACCAGCGATCTGACCTTCAAGGCGAGCTCGAAAGCCCATCGGAGCGGCTGCCATTGCCTTCTGAGGCAGCTGCGGTTTCCCCCATGATGCGGAGGCTGTCGAGATTGCACCACAGCTAACACCGCTGAAGCTCCGCTCATCCGACCGAGGACGGGTTGACGCCGATGGCTGAGATGACGTCGCGCGTCTCCTGTCGGCTTCACCAGCATCGGCAGCACACATTTCCAGAGCCATTCCGGGGTTTGAGTACCGTAGCAATCCTGAAACTACTGCAAGAAGCTGCTTGGGCGTCTATTTTGAAAACGCGGGCTTGAGGACAAGTGAGTGATAGAGAAACAATGCAACTGCACATATTCGTAGCAGCGAATCCGTTGTGAGTTTCATCAGCGCTGGTAAAAATCTATCCCCGCGGGCTTCTTTGATGACTCGGCTCGCGGACGCGAAGGCGCTGGAGCGCGCAAATAAGGGCTCGAAGAGGCAAGGGCCAGCTTCAGAAGAAGACGAAGAGCGTGAAGCAGCGAAGGGGAATGGTGGTGGCGAGGCAGATGCTGATGAAGAGCACGCTTCTGTAGGTTGTACCTGTGGAGCGCATGTATCCAGTAGACGGATCGAGCGAACAACACGCCACCCAACACGCAAACCGGTGGTGGGCACTGCTTCAACTTCCCACACAACGGTCTCCGAACCAGTCAGTGCTGAACGCAGTTGGCAACTAGCGGAATTGACCAGTACAGATCGGCGCCTGACCTCGACTCACCCCCTCTCACATCATCCTTCAAGCCAGATGCTTGTGCAATAGGCGAGAGCTGCGGATGCGTCGCGCCAGTCACCAGCACGAGCCATCCAGACACGTCAACACGTCAGGAGAAGCGGCGACGCCCAAAGATCCAACGACCGCCGCCAACCAACCGCCGGCGAGCACACCATAATCCATTCATCTCAAAACACCGCCCACAAGTCATGACGGACGATATCACCCTGCATCGACTGACAAATCTTCCGAAAGACCTGGGTGCCATCCATTGGGGGTTCTTTTTCCTCCAGAGTGACCCTCACCAAGATCCCACTCACTCGCTCACATGCGCCAGCAACACACCCAACACCAGACGCCTGAGTCTGAACACTGCAGATTGTAGCCAGGTACTGGACCGAACACAACAAACACACCTCCATCCATCCATCTCCGAAGGGACTGTCGACCTGTGTCATCCGAATGGTTGTCTTTGGTTGGCGCTGGGTCTGGCTGACGTCAGTCAGTCGCGGCCTTTGCCTTTTTACCCCCGCTATCATGGAGCAAAGGGGCTCCAGCAGCCAGTGAAACGAGGCCGAACGCTTGTGTGACCGGCAGGAGACCGCTCGGATTCGCTGTCTGCGCACAGGTGCAAGCGGAGCGCGTTTCCAGGTATTAACTGTATCGAGACACGAACACCGCGTCACGAGCCCCTGCAGCGCGAATCTTACGCTCGCGTCACTCGAGCAGTCCTCCAGAACTCACAGATCCGGTCGGATCCAAATCGCCAAAGCAATCAAATGAGGCAAGCTTGTTTCTTTCCGTTCAGAAGAATCAATCGATTTCAAACTCACTCATTCAGAGAGCAAGCGAGCCTTGGTGCTGAAGCCCCCCCGCGCGCCTTTGGCCATACAGCGTAAACGCCAAGTGCGTCTACAATCGTTTCCCCTCCCCCACACCTTTTTTCAGCCGATTGCTTGAGAGGAGGGAGATCGGAGAGGTCTTGTACCGCTGAATGCCTTGCTAAAACAGCCACACTGAAAACGAATGATGGCGGGGCTTTCTACGGGCAGCCAACCATTCGTTCATACACTTGACGAACTAAACAACAACGAGTTCTCCTAAACCTGAACTCTCGGACGCGAAATCCCCGCATGAACGCCAGTTGCTATTCGTTTTCCTGCAGTGAGGACGACAGGAAAACGAATTGCAGCTGGCGTTCATGCGAGGATTTGTTCAGACTGCACCGATTTTCCTAATTTCCTATTTTCCCACTGAGCGGCTTTTTTTGCATCAGAAAATCACCCACTCGTCTAAACAAAAACCCAGAAAACGCAAAAAATGGCCAGGATAACAATTCGCCCTTCTCTCTGGCTCCGAACCAACAAAAGCGCATCCAACTCAGCGATCCAAGGTTTTATCTCCCTTCAAAGCGAGGTTTAATGAGCTCTCTCACTTTTATTGAATACCGGATGGATACTGGCTGCCATGCAAAAGGCATGGCAACGCAAGCCCGCATGTTGCATCCCAAGCATCAGATCGCAATTTGCGCGCTTCAACACACATCTCCAGCAGCAGCAGCAGCAGCCCAGCCGCGCCAAGCTCCAGCAGCAGCAGCAGCAGCAGAAGAAGAAGCCTATCCACAATGAGC
Organism: Globisporangium sylvaticum; assembly: GCA_023334975.1. NCBI lineage: Eukaryota > Oomycota > Peronosporomycetes > Pythiales > Pythiaceae > Globisporangium > Globisporangium sylvaticum. Next base: position 23,534 of record JAADVK010000420.1, read on the forward strand.
ACCGTGACCGTGGAAGTGCCAGTGCCGACCGTGCCGTCGGCCATCGCGTCGCTCGCCCCGCAGTACTTCTGGCCGCAGAACATCACCACGCTCGAGATCGCGATCATCGTCGGCCTGCCGATCGTGTCGCTCTTCCTCATCTACGTGCTGCTGCGCATCGTGTGGAAGGTGCCGCAGCCGCTGCCGCGCTTCACGTCGGCGTACAGCGCGAATGAAGAGACCCCGCTCAAGCCGATTGAAGCGCCAAAGACCTCGCTCGTGGAAGAAGGTGAAGTGGCCGGCGACTACCAGAAGAGCTGGTTGCAGACGTTCGACTTTGTGTTCCTGCTCGGCATGGCGCTCTACTTTGTCGTGATGGTCATCTTGACGTACGTCTACCAGCGCGAGCTGCTGACGTCGACCCGATTCTGGATGCTGCAGCTGCCAAAGCTTTTCGTGATGATGGCGGTGTCGCTCATCGGCGGTATCATCTGCCGTCACTTCTGCGAAGTCGACGCGAAGGGATACATCATCACCAACAAGTCGTCCAAGTTCAAGGTCAACTACACCCGTAAGCTGCAGCACTTTGCCGCGTACATGGTGCCGCTGGTGATCAAGTCTGAGTTCTCGGGTCCTCTGTCGCTCGCCTGGGGTGATTTCTTCAGCATGCTCGGATTCCTCGTGCTCATCAAGCCGATCCGCGAGCGCTCGCAGTTCTTTATGCTGCAGTTCAACTCGCTCGACCGCCCAGAAGACCGCCCACACACGCTCAAGTGGATCATCGCCGGCAACATCGCGCCAGGCATGTTCATCCTGATGTTCTTCAAGTGGCTGTTCGCGGACCACGGCAACCTCACGTTCATCATCGTGTTCATCACGGGTATCGGTGACGGTCTCGCCGAGCCAGTCGGCATCACGTGGGGCAAGCACAAGTACAAGACCCACAGCTGCTTCTCGAAGAACAAGTACACGCGCAGCTGGGAAGGCAGCGCTTGCGTGTTCCTCTCGGGCATGATCTTCCCAGCGCTGCAGTACGCCGACTTCGGCAACTTCACGCAGGTGCTGCTCGCGATGCTCATCCTGCCGCCAACGATGGCGTACGCGGAAGCCACGGCCCCACACACCATGGACACGCCAGTGCTCATGATCGGATGTGGCGCCATTCTGTACGCGCTGATCAACTTGGTTTAAGAAAACGACTGTTCCTCCCGTCAGTGTGTGTGCGTGGACGCGCTGCATTCTCTGCAGCTGCCTGCGATCGACAATGGTGACCTCGTAGACGTTTTGCAGGATTTCGTAGTCCGGTTCAGCAGTAAATCATAGAGAAGCCCACATCCCCGACCGCGATTTGATCTTGCGGTCATTTTGCAAACGCCGACTATGACGCATGCGCATCAATACAAACACACACAAGTTGACATTCGCGTTCTCTCTCACGGTTGCTTGTTTCGCTGGAGCATTGCATTGCGAAGCGCATTATCTTGCGAGGAATGATTGCTCCATGCGAAACACTACACTGATTTATTGTACAGGCAAAAAGGCGCAGCAGGGAAGGGCAGCGCTGTCCTGTGACGACTGGCACGCACGAGCAGGACTGAGCTGGATGGATTGAAGATCCGCAAGGATGGACAGACAGCCTGCAGCGTCCTGAAGCTCTGAGGTTGCAGTCACTGGCCATCGTTGCAATGGACTGCGCTACACGCTAAGACGTGATGTGTATAGGAGTTGCTCAAGAAAACGACTGCATGTTCGCATCTAGCGCCACGAAAAGATCAATGCGAACAAGCCCGTCGCAAGATATTGCAACGTGGGCCGACTGGTGCTTCGTGCAATCCGTCGCCAAGTTTGCTTGTAGCGGGCTTGCTTCAACGCGCCTGCCACACAGCAATGTTCAGAGCAATCGTCGTGCAAGCTGTGCAAAGTAACGCCACTAGGACAATCGTGACGCTATGGACCCTGCCGAGCGTGATCACAGCAAGGCACGAGCAACTCATCGACTGCACCACTCGCTCTAGAGAACGCACGAGAGCTAGTCTTCAAAACGACATGCAACGCAACGCGATCAATGCAGCAGACTCAAAACGCTACAGTTGAAGAATGCATTGTTGCCACTCGCATCTTCGTTCTCGAACCTGTGCATCGAACATACAAGAGAGAGCGCGCAACACAACAACACACGTACTGGAACATACCCACACAAAACAAGCGCCGCCACGTGTTCTCGAGCGCTCCACGCGTCTTCGGTTGCAGCGCTGTGATACTCTTTGAGCAAGCGCATGAGTCCACGTGTCCAACTTGTGTCTTGTGTCTTGCTGCGCCAGCCCACCCGCCTCTGTAGCTCTCTATGTGCCTCCACTGAGGTGGCAGCAGACAGCAGCGCGACTCCTCCTTCATCCATGCCTCTTCCTTATCTCTTCCAAGAAGTTCTCGAAGCGCCGCCATCTCCGCGCTCGTCGTCGTCAAGTGATGCATGTTGTTGCCTTGGCTCGCTTCCATTGGCGGCAGGCTCGCAGGGCAACAACGATGGGATCTATTTTGCCTCGTTACACCCAAACACCCAGTCAGCCAGTTTGGTCACCCGCTCGACCGCAGCTCGGCGTTTTGCTGTCAGTTATCCATTTCTACAGGTCGAAAGCAACGCAAAGCAAGTCAAATTAGGTTTTCGGATTGGAGCCCGCCATCGAATCATAGAGGCAAAATGCGGGTCTTTTTGCCTGGGTGGCAAAGAGTAACCCATTCGAACGGCTGGGTTTTATTCCAATCTAGAATCTTCGATCTCAGGCGAGATGACCCACCGCCATATCCTTCCCACACACCCCTCCACAACATCCCAGACTGTGCACGTCGCCTGGCCGCACTACCAGTCAAAACGACGGAAAGATTTTCAGCAGCCAAAGCTTCGAGACTTTTTGCGGAGTGATGGTCCCTCCCTCGCAGCCTCCGCTTTCCGATCCTTCCCTGCCCTGCAAGCAAAGCCCTGCAAAAGAGCAAAGCAAGCGAGCCAATTCCGCATTCCCATCCACCCACCGCATTTGGCTCCTCATTCTTGGATTTGCACTCCGGACGAGAAGCACCCA